>VKOC01016378.1:0-160119 GCA_009364415.1 Spea multiplicata
TCACGATCTCCCCGAGAAGCGCTGGCACCCGAGACAAACGTCTCACGCTCCCAACACTGCACTCTGGGCAGCGCTGAGGCAGGCGGCGGCAGCAGCAGCAGCGGCGGGGAGCAGAGGAGTCCAGGATTTCTGTCAGTCAGGGGGAGTTCTGCCAATCAGTCTTGGGCCCCCTGACTGACAGAAATCCAGGGCCGCGACCCCTGCGACCCCGGTAGTTCCGCCACTGTTTGGCACCTACCCCTCTCACTTGCCCCATGTTACCCTTCTGTTGTTTCCTAATACTGTCCCTTAGCACAGAATGTTTAGAAGAAAATCCATTGATTATTAAGACAAAATGCAGAAACCCCTGGTATAGGGTGTAATAACGGTTCCATAGTGTTTGGTCTCAACACAATGAATCTGTTTAGAATATGACGATTGGGGTGATAAACCTGCAACTAAATAAAGCAATATCATAAACATAAAGAGGATTTTATAAGGTAACAAACAAAGCAATAATTCAGCGCATGCTCAGTGAATACCATTCAAAAAACACCTAACTATGGCATAAATATTGGGGATTCCATCACACTATGTGGCCATATACTGCTTAGCCCGCCACAAAGTCAAAGTACACCAAGTTTGGCGAGTCCTATATAATTTTTCATGGAGCTGAATCAGTGGGACTCACCAAACGTGGGGTACCTGACATAGTGGCGGGCTAAGCAATATATGGCAATATATCCTGACAGAATCCCCAATATTTAATAGGCTACACTGGTGCACTGGATTTAAAGGGGTGCTATCACCATTTTTAGCATTTATGCCCTTACCCACTACCTCTGTGGAATATATACAGTATGTTTGTGCAAATGGACCAAGAACGAGATAATACAAGAAAAGAAGCGTAGCTGCACATTAACAAGACACAGACACGAAAGCAGTCGGCAGAGGAGGTAGGGAGGCAATGAGAGTGAGCGTGAAAGGGAGTGAATGCTCGAAAAAAAAACCTTCAAGGCGGCTGAATTAAAACAATTCTGCCAAGAAGAGTGGGCCAAAATTTCTCCACAGCGATATAAAAGACTCATTGCCAGTTATAGCAGATATTTTATTGCAGTTTTTGCCACCAAAGGTGGCACAACCAGGTATTGAGTTAAGGGGCAAATACTTTTTCGCAGCATAGATACGATTGTACATCTAAATTAATACATTATATGCCAACAGGATTTTAGGGACGAAATATGAACAAAAAACATTGTATTTATTTTGCATGTAAAATGTATTATAAAAAGCACGTAGAAAACAGTAGTGGCAAGTCACAAGACGCTGTGATCAGATGCTGATAGTCTTGCAATATGTGGCTTGGTTGTAATTCTACTGTCCTGAAAGGAAAAACAGATGAACATTTTAACAAAATATACTAAGGAAGAGGCATAGTTTAGTCACTAAAGCAAATATCCATTGACACACTTACTGGTCACAACAGTATCCTCTTTATTATTTGAAATTTGCAATTGCAGGACATTGGCGTCACACTGAAAACAAATTGGTGTCTATTGTCATAGCGTCACAGCTGTAAGACTGGATGCACAGTTCACGAAACCAGATTAATCATGGAAAATGAATTTGCGTATGAGAAGTGGTATTTTCTCTCCTGATAAATTAGTTGTCATTTGGGTGCTATGATTGTACTGCAATTTATAGTAAGATTTGATAAATAGACCATGTGCCTAGATTTCAAGGGGCAAAGCCTTGCAGATAGAGAAGTAGTTAATATTCGGTTCAGCTTGCTAGCTTATCAGTTTGACAGGTAAGTAAATACCTATCTGTCTTTGGAAACAGCCATCTTCTTGCTGAATCATCAAGGTAGCGGGTTGGTTATCTTAATAAATATCATTTTTAAAGTCCTACATTAACTGTGATTGTTTTCATATCTTCATAGACCAACTTTCTATAATCATGGGACCCACTGATGTAAATGCAAAAGAGACTGTCTCAAAAATGAATTGATTGAGGATTCAAGATGATGAGCTAAATACATGTTACAATATTATATTTAGAAAGCTAAGCAGCCTTTGGAATATAAATAGGAAGACAGTCAAACGGTTAGACAGGCAAATGAAAGCTAGCAGAGGTTTCAAAATTATATTGCATCATATAACTGAATCATGTTCCCCCAACTGTCCCGATTTAGGCAGGACAGTCCCGATTTCGGGTCTGTGTCCCGCTGTCCTGCCTATCCCGTCCTCTGTCCCGCTTTGCATGAGGGAGCAGTAAAGCGAGGTCTGAAGTGACCGCAGGACGCAGGATGGAGGCAGAAGGATGGAGGCAGAAGGATGGTAGAGGAGGTAAGAGATGGGGAGAAAGGCGTGTAAGGGCAGTGTATGTATATGTATGTAAGCTTGTGTGTGTGTATGGGTCGGCATGTGTAAGAGCAGTAAAGGTATTTGTTAGCTGGTGTGTAAGGGCAGTGTATGTGTATAAATGTGTGTGTAAGGGTCCTGGGAGGGAGGCTAACATTAGCCTTTTTAATATAAAAACATTTCTGCTGCTGTGGACTACTTCCAATGATGCTCAGCCAGCATTATGGTGGACACCTGGCTGGCTGAGAATCATGGGAATTATAGTTCACAGCTGGCATCTGCAGCTTTACTGTTGCTGCACTTCCCATGACGCTCAGCCAGCATCATAGAAGTAGTATGCCTGGCTGAGCCTCATGGGAATTCAATTCAATGTGTTGGTTATTTTAATATGTACGACTGTGCTGACAAAAACGAAGCGTGTTTTAAGTGGCGATGCAAGCGCAACATTGTAAAGTGCAATTGCTTGTATCGGTTCCGCGAGATTTTAAAAAAAAAGTCTCCCTCTTTCATATGTTGAAATGTTGGGAGGTATGCTGAATTAGTGCTTGCATATTATACTACAAAATAGGAACGAGGAGAAAATATGCATTTTAATGTATACATTGTACTTTCAATCGCTGTACTTGGAGGTTGCATGTTCAAATTAGGTATACACTATAATATATATAACATTTCAGTCCACACATGAGGACTTTTCAGATTTGGCCCTGTGGCTCTAGCTATAGCTGCTTATAGCGGTGTTTTAACTCACGGTAGGTGTGGGTTCCACCAAAATCTTTATCTGCCCCACCAGATACTTAGAAGCAGAGCTATGTTTAAGCTTGTAATGAGCAATTAGCAGGTTCATGAGTCATATTGTGGGACATTCATTAATGATCAAAGGCCTAGTCTACTGTATATGACGGGACAAAACCTTGTATCATGATTGTAATGAGACCAGATGAACTATTTTATTTTCCCTATAGGACCAGCCATTTCCAAGAACATTATGCCTGGAGATAACTAGCTCATTTTCTTTTTAGTTCCAAGCGTTGTGTGGCGTTACCCTATGCTTTATAGATAAACACATTAAACCGGGCAAGTAAACAAATGAGCTTTATTTTATTATATGTATTTTTATATCATTAATATCTTCCTTTGTTTAACATTATCTGTCTTCAGTGAAACCTTGACCATACATCAGTAGGTTTTCCCTTTCAAATGTTTGCTTGAATGTAAGCTATAATATTCAGTAGTAGGTTTCTCTTTTCTCAGCTTGAAGACCAATTAGACCTTTGTTGTTCAAAGTGTATATATTTGTGGTTAATATGCATTTCTAAGGAACAAAAACAGTGAAATGGGAAGTAGCAAGGCAGGGGGGAATAACTCGGTTTCCTAAACCTATTGTTTTCATCTGTAGAAACAAAGGGACAGACAAACAATTCACTTTAAAACAGGCAGCATATTCTGTATAAAGAATTACTTTTCTGATAATCTTCTTCTAGAGAGAGAGTGAATAGGGTTATGATGAACCAACAGGAAGTAGAAAAGGATTCACTTTATCTGTGAATGAATACATGTTCTGTGTGCAGTTAGTAATCCCACTTATTTATAGAGTACCTCTAATTGCAATCCATTTAGTGGCGAAATGCTTCATAACGCTTCACTTCAAGTGTAGTATTTTAATCTTGGTGCGACGGGCAAAAGATCCGAATAAATCTCCAAAATTAGATGTATTAAGCAACATTTTCTAGCTCTCAAAGGGAATGCAGACAACTCCAAGCCATAATACGGTTTTACTTACACAAGACATAACAATATATAATCATGTGTAGCTAAAGAGACATTTTTTGTAAATAAGTAATTATTTTTTTCCTTTTTTAATGCAAAAGCACCTCCTTGACACTGCACTCTCCTGATTCACATCCTAACTTCCTGATTGTACTTTCAGCATCTCCCTCTTCCACTCTCATTTGGTGTACTGCAAGGCTTGGTTCTAAGACCCCTTCTGTTCTCACTTTATAGTACCTTACTTGGTCCAGTTTAAACCTTTGACCTGTATGCTGATCACACCCAGACATATCCTCTCAGGATCTCTGTCCTTCCCTCTTAAATCGTGCAATTAACTTCCTTGCCTCTGTCTGCACTGAATGTCTGCACTTTATGTCTGCACAACTCCTCAATTTCTCCAAAACCAAATTTCTCACCTTAGCTCCCTCCAATGCTAACACTTCTTCAACCGTTTCCCTCAGTTTAAATGATGTAATCATCTCCCTGTTCCCTCACGTTTGCTGCTTTGGTATCACCCATTGACCTCTCATTCACCCCCCCCACACACACACACCCAGTCTGTCCCAAAATACTGCCATCCCCATCTTAAAACCATTGCCTGCTTTTATCCCTTCCTAAAACAAGATGCCACCAAGACCCTTGTTCATGTCTTCATTTTCTCCCACCTTAACTATTAAAACCCTGTCTTAGCTGGTCTCCCTCTTACCTGTCTAGCCTCTCTACAATCCACCAGGAATGCTGCTGCCAGACTTATCTTCCTCTCCCATAGCTTTACTAAAATCTCTCCCCTCTGTCAGTTTCTTCACTGGCTGCCTGCGCTCTTCAGGATTCTTTTCAAAATCCTCACTCTTACTTTCAAAGCCCTTCACAGCGGTTCCCTTTTAATGTCTCCTCACTTATCTCCAAACTCCTACCCGGTCTCTCCGCTCAATTATCTGTCTGTCCTGTACTCTGGTTTCTAGTTTTCATGCATGCTTGCAAGATTTCTCAAGGGCTGCCCCTATCCTCTGATATACATCCTATATTCCGCAGGGGAGCACTAAAGTTGGTGGTGAAAGACATGTAAATTAATTGTGTCCATCAAAAAATGGCTAATACGGCAACTAGTCCTGGACTGGCCTTCTGTCACACCAGGTAATTGTCTGGTGGGCTGATGGCCAATGGGGCCACATACATACCAATGCTGCTACTCTAGGGGCAGATTGGGTACTGTAGTGTACGGCCACTAGCTGGATACGCTCTGCTGCAAGAAAACCATATGCTGGTCGCTGCACTTACAAAGTACCACCCTCCATTTATAGTATAGTATCCTGAAGGGGTCTTTCTAGAGACATTTTATGTTTAATTGTGTCAGTAATCGTAATGCACATCTATCTGTAGTTTGTAAATGTATTCATAAAGTTTGGGGTCTATTTATCAAGCCATAAACATGTTATACTTGTGTGTTAATATCTATTTATCAAACATCTTTGCTCCCAGTTAACCTTGCATGTCACATTTGATTTAAGAAGTCGCAGATGGAGGAGTTAGGGAGGAGTTAGAGAGGCACAAAATCCACCGAATATGTATCAAATTCTCTTTATCATAGCATAAAACACCTGCAAATCAAGGCCTTTTGGAACATCAGTATTCAGTTTGTAAGAAATCAGTTTTATACTTTTATTTTGTTCTGCACATTTTTAGGCCTGAATGCAACTTGAGTGGTAGGAACATATGGTATCAATTAAGTGACGTAGCTTAGAGGGTCTTCTGTGGGATGCTGGTGTATCATATTACTGTTCCAATAGGATTCTTTTACGTATACCCTAACCAAGTGTAAAGGGGTATAAATTGGCATTACGACAAGGGCAAGGTCTCTTTCTACGCTCTTTCTACACTCTTTCCACGCTCTTTCCACGCTCTCATCTACATCTCACCAAGATACTGAGCCTACAATACCTTTTATCAACATTTGTTCCAGCATTGGTATTGTATGAATTGATAATTTGTTATCTAATAAACCTGATTAATAGACATTGAAGCTGTGGTCTTGATTGCTGTTTGATCACTGGAGAAGATTAGATTATTCAAGACAAAGAATATTCTAACAAATTGGCGAGCCAAGCCAGTCTTTAGTCAGTTTTTTACGGCGAGCCTATACTGCACGTTTGTTTTTGCCTTTTCCTCTTCCGACAAAGGGGGGATAGTGTGCAGTTGTCTGAAGAGATCAAAGAGATCCTCTGACTAAAAACAAAGAAACCTAGAAGTGATCAGAAGAAGGTGTAATTCGACACTACCAGACCATACCAGACCACGTGGTGAGAAGGAAGAGCATTCCAGAACCGTGCATCGTACTGAGAGCAGATTGAGCAAGCAACTGATCTACGGTAAGTATGGATTTTATTAATACTTTGTCTTCCGGAAGTAAACTTGAATTTACGTTTGTTCCTTTTACGGCTAGTGATTCAGCTTTGTGGCATGATTTATGGCGTCAATGTGAAGATGCAAATAAGAAGATAGACAAAAAGATATTTTCTGGGAATAAGGAGAAACAAAAGTTGAGAAATGTAATGAAAATGATTAAGATTTTTAATACATTACTTGATGGTGATAATCTGACTAATAATGATGTTAGTCAAAGTAATTCACAGAGTAGTGACATGGTTAAAAATGAGATGCACAATGTGTGTGCAATAGAAAAGGAATGTCCTAAATGTGATTTATTAACTGAAGAGATTTCTGATTTGTCGGATTGCTTAGAAATTAAGAATTTGCTAATTACAAAATTGCAGAAAGATTTGAAACAAGTTTGTGTAATTACAAGGGGAGATAGACAAAGACAAAGCTTAATTCCAGAAAACGTAGAGGATGAACCAGAGGTCAGTTCAGAACAGGAACTGCAAAGGAAGAAGCTTAGAAATAAAGCAGCAAAACTAAAATTACAGATACAAAGTGAGTTAATGAAATTGCTTAAAGAAATACCACCGTATAATTCTAATTTGGATGCATTTGGTAATGCAGATGTATTTGAATCTAATACAGAGAAGCATAATTTGTCTAATAGAGAGAAAAATATTTTGTTTAAAATTTGGATACCTACATATATGAGTAGAAGATTAGTACCTCCAATAAGTGCTCCTATAGTGGAGGATGATGAAATTATCCATGGAACAGATAAGGATAGACTCCAGCAGTTGATTAAGTTTACAACTGGAAATGCAAATCCAACACTTGACATACTAGAAAATCTGAAACCTACAATTTCAGAGGATCCATTTTCTTTCTTATTAAGATTTGGGCAGGCTTACAGATTAGTTTTTAACATTTCTGATGATGAATGTCCTGCCTCTATGATTCAAGTTTTTGTTAAAAAGTTTAACTACCTGGATCCTACTAGTATAGCAATTGCTTCGGATATGAAAACACTTGAGGATGCTGCTGCATTTATTGATAAAATCCGGAGAGAATGCAGACATGAAGGGGTTAAAATGAATGTGTCTGTAGTTAACATGGTTAATAGCAAGGATATAGGTAGAAAGGAGAGACCACATTTAATTCACCCCCCTTCTCCCCCTCAGGAATTTAAACAAAAGCAGATGCAGAATCCCAGGGGACACAGGTTTTGGAATAAAGAGTCTTTTCACTGTTTCTATTGCAAGAAACTGGGACATTTTAAAAGACAATGTCGCAAATTTCTCTATAATAAAAAATTAAAAGAGAAAGAAAATCAAATGGATTTGTTTACGGTTCAGATCCAAATGTATATCCTAACAGAGCTGTAACACCTCAAAGAGATTTACTTTACACTCCAATTATTAGGCAAATCAGGGAGATTGAAGTTAATAAAGAAAATTTACCTAACACGGGAACTACACAGGAATATGTTTGTTGTAAGTGTCGTGAGAGTTATAATACGTAGATCTATGTTGATTCAGTACCGTATATAGGGAGCTAGTATAGCAATTAACTCTAATTCGTACTGTATCCCTGCACTCTGTCTTCTATGAAGATGTTGTGAATAAGTTAATTTATTTATAAGAAAAAATATATGAACAACATCAGATGTGTTATATGTTAGTTTTGTGTTGTTTTGTTTTATTCTGTTAATTAAGATCCTGTAATGTGATATGTTGTATATGTTAAACTGCAACTACATAGTGTCCATCATTTGCAGAAGTACAAGTTAGGGATATTTCCTTTCTTGCTTCTCAGGTTGATTCAAAACCTTAATTTAGTTCACGAGAACAGGGTTTTGCGTCATGACTAAAAAGGATTACTATGTATTGTATTGATCAAATATGTTTTTCCGTAATCAATTGAAGTATTATTTACTATTGTCCATATTCTTAAAATTCATCTCAAGGTCCAAATTCATGTGTTATAATGTGCTATTTGGTTATTTGATAAAATGATGCAGTCTTTAATGTTAATCATTTTAAAGAATTTCTTAAGAATCACATTAGAACTTTACATTATGTTTTATAGTGAGCTGCTATAATAATAAAGGTGTTGTATCAGCTAAGATTTTGATGCTGCATATCTGTTGTGTTTTTTAGGTTGTATGTAAGAGTCAAATGGACAATCCAAATTATTAAAAATTCCATCATGGCAAAGACATCTGACATTCAAGAAGAGACAATCCTTTTTGTTTCTAGCAGTTCTGACGGTGACAATAGCGATGATTGACGGATCTAAGGAAGATCTACAGAGTCAAGAAGATCTACAGATTTGACAACCAATGTATAGCCAATTTAACAATACTCAAGGGTTCCCAGACATAATTAAGAAGAAAAGAGAAATTGATGATTTCAATGGTCATGTGTGTTTTGGTATAATGAAAGGGTACTTATTAGTATGTAACATTAGAATTAACTTTACTAGACAAAGTAATGTAAGGTTTAATGTTACGATAGGGCCTAAACATTTATTTAGTTGGACTAAAGGAACCTACACACAAGATGATGATAAATTTGGGTCTTGGGATCATATTATAAATGAAGTAGCGTACTTGAGTGTAGTTATACATGGTGATGTGATAGTAGATTGGTCTGGAGATCTAGCACCAAATACTCCAGGTTTGACAGTAACTAAAGATGGAGAAACTAGAACAAAGGTATTATACACGGAACAAGTATGGTATACATTTCTGCAACCAGGAACAATACTAAAAAATAACATATCAAATACACCTATAGTATGGAAAATACAAGCATTTAGGGATTCAAAGTTTGTAAATGTGGAAATGGCAATTACTGTAACAGATTTGATTATTCCTAATATAGAAGTATTTCCTAATTCTATAGAGATCCTAGAAGGAAGGGATCAATTAGTGTTGACATGTAGTATTGAGTCGGTGTTACCTCCTGAGTCTTTAATGACATGGACTAAGGGTGATGAGTTCCTGGGAAGTTTTTCTAATGCAAATCCGAGTATGATACATAGAGGTCTAGTAGGTAGAGTAGAATGGTCTGAGAAAAGATTTACATATCATCAAGACCAGCCTACTCTCAATGACAATGGGAATTATCAGTGTTGTTTAAGATTGAAAAGTTCTGAAAGGAAATGTGTAGATGTAAATGTCATCTCACCAACAATATCTGTGTGTGAAAACAAAATCTTTAAAGAATCAAGTCCATTTCAGGTAAACTATCTCCATTCCAAACCTCTTCTTTTAGATGGTAAATTTATAACAATAATTTGGAATTTTAATATATCACAGATTGTATTTCAACATGAGCAAGGTAAACTCAAAAACATAGAACATGAATGGTCAATAGTCTCAGGTACATCTTGGTGGAAAAACTTTGCTAAGTCAACAGAAATTATGGCAAAATCATCTGTTGGCTCCGCTGTTACCAATGTTTTGTTACACCCATTTATTATTGTTTTATTTGTATCTTTTATGTGTATTATTTTTCAAATATGTGTATTATGTAGAATAAGAAAATCGTATTTAACTATTCGGGAGAAGATAAAGCAAGGAGAGATCATATTAAGGGAAACGTTAAGACGTAGGATGCATCAGTCTTCCACAGATCCTTTTTTATAGTAATATTATCTTCCTACATATCTTCCTGCACTCACCGAATGTGATACGAATGTGATACGAATGTTGTATGAATGGACAGCAAACATTTACTTATGGTACATAACCATAAACAGGGGGAAGTGTAAGAAATCAGTTTCATACTTTTATTTTGTTCTGCACATTTTAGGCCTGAATGCAACTTGAGTGCTAGGAACATATGGTATCAGTTAAGTGACGTAGCTTAGAGGGTCTTCTGTGGGATGCTGGTGTATCATATTACTGTTCCAATAGGATTCCTTTACGTATACCCTAACCAAATGTAAAGGGGTATAAATTGGCATGACTACAAGCACATGGTCTCTTTCTACGCTCTTTCTACGCTCTTTCCACGCTCTCATCTACATCTCACCAAGATACTGAACCTACAATACCTTTTATCAACATTTGTTCCAGCATTGGTATTGTATGAATTGATAATTTGTTATCTAATAAACCTAATTAATAGACATTGAAGCTGTGGTCTTGATTGCTGTTTGATCACTGGAGAAGATTAGATTATTCAAGACAAAGAATATTCTAACAAAGCTCGATCAATTTTACAGCCCAGTTGGCCGGAAAGGTGAGATCAGAGGATCTCCCCAACAGGTCCAAGATCCCCATTGCCCACAAACGAGGGACAGTGGGGCAGCTACACAGCGGGATAGTACGCAGACATCAACAGTGTCCCGTGGAAAACTGGATATTTATATAAAGCTGAAAGGTATTTGCTATTCAGCATAGCGTTTAAATGAGAAATGTTGTTGCTGCACCACAGGAAATTTTAGAAGTTCGTACCTTAGAAGATTCTGTGTGAGCTTGTAGAATAAATGCAGCTACACATTGTTGGTATCGGTTCTCATGCTGTATCAGGAAAGCATGCCGCATCCCAGAAACTGTTAATAATAAAAAATATATATGTATATACAAAATCCACACTAATAAATGTATTGCCCTCGATGGGTCTTAATATAGTACTCTAACCTGCTCTAAGATCTGCCTGGCTTTTTAGGGATTCAATATCTGGACATGTAACACAAACAGGACTGTCTTTCATTTTTCACTTGACACTATATGCGTATTCGGAATTCGGGCTCTCTGTGTCTTGTTTTCAAAGTGTTGGTATGAAATAGGTGTGTTAAATTCCACTGTAAGGAGTGTTCATAGCTGCAGAGGTTTTTTCTTTAAATAGCCAAGTATGGACACTCAGTAAGTGTAATAATTTCCTTTGCATCAGCATTTGTTGGATGTTAAAGCTATATTGAGGACAGGTTTATTTAATTTCCAGTTGCTTGGCAAGAAATATATTTTTTCAATCTTTGTAAAGAATGGCTTACACAAAAATCTAGAAAAGGTTTTACAAAATAGCCCCTGGAGAAAATGTTAGATATCCACTGAAGAGGACACTTGGCTCATGCTGATCAATCTTTGTGTTTACACCCCAGCCACTAATAAATTTCAACCACATCTATTCAGCAGAAATCATGGTTTAGTTGCTGACACATTATTACACACTGTTTTAGAGGGATGAAAGTTAAATCCAGAGCCAATAGTCTTGTGCGTCTATCCCTTTTAATCTCAAAGCAAATAATACACTATATGTGGGTTGTCAGATCGTACTGACTTGCATCACCTTATCCTCCTTTGAATATTAAGTGCCGATCAGGTACCATATTTCAGAAAAGCACATATATTGAGACATCTAAATCAACAATTACATGCTTTAGGGAAGGAGGTTGAAACTGAGGTGCAAGAACACACTGGCCATCTGAACCTGCTTGCTGCTTCTTACGTTGTGGTATCATTTTGGGCATGCTAGGGCTTCCTTTAAATCAAAAGGAATGCCACTTATCAGTAGCTAGTACTTTAGTTACTGCAGCTGATGCACTCATGTCTGTACGTGTTATATGAACATATACTACATTTTTGTAGGTGACTAATATTCATGTGCTACAGAAATGGGCAACCAATACAGAACAGTGGAACTGTGATACCAACGTACCTGTGACATGGAACTGATCAATGCTCCTCAGACCCAACCTATCTAGTGGGATTGGTTGGTCGAGAACCTTGCAATACCCACCATCTTTTATCACTGACTGCAACTCAGGGTGTAAGGATGAGTATGCGAGGTTCATTTCCAAGTTCGCAGATTTCTGGAAAAGCAAAGCAAGTTCCAAATGAGTTATTCAATCAAAGGCTTCAACACCACAAGCAGATCCAAAACGTTGATGCTATCGTAATAATTACCCTTTTGTTTCGTTTAATTTTTGTTATCAGCAAGAAGTCATCGAATAGAAACAGATATGCATCCACTAGTCTGATGCTTTCTGAAATACAAGAAGGTAAAATTATATATAATATATATATTCTCCGTAACAAAACAAAAAACAAATGTGGTTTCAATACATCAATAGCAAACAAAGCATTAGGGACATCATACAGTAATTCTTCCTCCAGGATATCCACACCCAGCAATAATTCTAATGATCAAATCTACTTGTGTCGCAAGTATGCTTCCTGAAGGTTTTATTAAGGGGGACTGTTTCCTTTCCAACTAGTTTGCATAACTATCTTCAGTTATGTATCTACTGATACCATCACAATAGAGAAAATTCTTTGTGTGTCTTTCTTCATGTAAAACTACCGTATGTGGTAATACCTTTATAATTTAAGTAACATTTAGTGTGAGCTTGCAAGGGCTTTAGCCAGTTCCACAAAAAAGGGACAGCAGCTTACATTAAATAATAAATGAATAAATGTAGATGTTGGAATAAAAATGTGAATCTCAAACATACCTGTAAGAATGAGCTTTCCTTCGTGGATAAGATGCCTGCCTGGATGTGACAACATGTTTTCCACATTTGTTTCTTTGAAAAGGTGTTTGAAGCCCTAGAAATATGACAGTGGTTGGGGATGTTAACGTGTGTAAATGTGGTCACTCAAAAAGCTGATACAATATAACCATTTATCTTGTGACTAAGGGTTAAATCCATATTTAACAACACAACCTAATAATGGTATATTGTTGAAATTTATGGGAACTCATAGATACACTACTGCATAGTAAACAAACTGGAATGAAAGGAAAGCCAAGCACCTACATCCTCCGATGTTTTTAATTAAAATTATATAAAAAAGGAAAAAGACAGGGTTGGACACTAAATGGGACAAGTGCGGCTGCCATCTGGATAGATGTGGCCATACGCTCCGCTCATACACTCTTGTAGCATGTGGCCACACACTGAAAGACCCCATCACTTATTAGAGTGTCAGTAAATCTACTGTTTTAGTGCACTGTATTAAATGTATGGGTCATTCTTTTTATATACTTACCTCACTCATATGACTTGTGTAGTCTGCTGTCTGACAAATAATGATTAAAGACATTTGACACCCATGTAGCTTTTATGAGACTATACTAAAGATAATCACTATATATACCTGGTTTATCAAGTTCGACCAGAAATTAAGATTAACTTTTTCCAGTAAAGACTACCTTGACATCAACCATCAAATAGTTGGTGTCTTAAATACGGGAATAGGAAACAACTGTCACAATAATTCATAACATCCAGGGAACGTACAGAAAGTGAGTCCATAGTAAACTGTTCTAATGCAAAGGACTGTACACGTGGGCTGCCAGACTGAGCCACTCCAATAATAATAATAATAATAACTCCAATAATCTAAGCATTCTTTATGGGATGACTGGCATGTCCTGCTTAATATCACTAATTAATGAACTAGTTTCTAGGCTGTGCGATTTCCAGTTTGGTTCACGTAAACGTTATGCATATAAATATAATTAATGTTAAGTATAAAATACACAAGGAAAATGAAATACCTCCGGAACGAAAAACCGTTTATCTCTCTCCCATAGGAGTGGCCACACTATAACTTCCTGGAGTTGTTTGAATTTTTGTGACTTGTCCAGCCATTTCACATTCCCTTCAAGGTCTCCTATAATTAAGAGTGAAAACCGGCAATAGATTAATAATGTCAGGGTATGTAAACAGTCAATCATTAATTTACAAATGACCTTGTGTTCTAAACCTTCACTAGAACCTCTAATATTAGGCATCCACAGGAAGGGCGCTAGCCTTCATCCTAGGATTTTGCTCAAACAATAATGTACATGGGGTGGCTAGACATTTAAGGGGTTGAAGAGGGCTGAAATGAGATTTGTGAGGAAATGAACAGGTAGTTAATCATGCACAAAAATGACTTGTCTTCTCTGTTATTACTGTTTGTGATTTGTATATGAAAGTGAAAAAAATCTTGGGGCGCATGCAGAATTAATTTTATGCTTTTACCTAACACGAAAAGTCTTACTTCGAGCCACTCAAAAATACCATTAACAGCCCAAAATAATTGCCATGGGGCTTTGCCATCTACCGAATATTTCTGCCCAGTATTACACCTGCTCTGTCTCTCAGAAATGGACAGCATGGTTTCAGCAAATTGCCACCAGGAATAGCGAAAAAAGATAAATGGTTTCAAGTCTACGTGGGCATTAACACAATAATTGCCAATGTGTTTATGCCTCCCTCTGTCATCTATTCTGGTAGCATGTTCTTTTAAAATATATTTTATTGTGACTCATGCCTCTCCAAACAAAAGAAGTCTGACTAGACACGTTTGAGCAAACACAAATGAATGGCACGGGGTTGTTTACGGTTGCACCATTGTTCACGTTTTATAATAAATCTAAATCACACACGGCACAGACTTGTTGGGCAGAATTTTCTTATTTTGTTTCGTGTAATGTTAGCCAAGCAGCAGTTTGATCCATGGAGACAGTATTTGGAAAAAAACAAATGCTTAGCTGTGCAACTATATATCGTTTGCAACAATTTAAGAGCACAATGGACTGGAACTGTTCTTGGTTGTCCATATTCTGTGTTGCTTCTAATGAAAAAAGTGGAACACAGTACATGCATTGTCACCTAGTAAGTACGAACTTCACTAAATGGGCCGAATGGTTCTTATTTGCCTTGAAATCAGGGTTAACCAGCATATAGCAATCAGCACTTATGGAACTACATCTCACAAGATATGCAGCTGAACATTCCCAGGTGGTCATCACATGAGTTGCATTTCTGCAGTAGTTGGAGAGCTGCATGTTAGCTGTTCTTGGTTTGGACTGTATTTTGGATTATTTGAAAAGCAGCACATGGTAGCCTACATGTCATACTGGCCACCAGAGTCAGTGTCTTAGCAGCTATGACTTGATTAGCTTGTTTCCTTGATTAATGGACTGCAAAATTAAAGCAGTTTTCGTCGCAGGGCAATAGATGCAGCTGTCAAATGTGGTGTTCCGGTAATTGGAAGTGAAGTGGGTAAATGTTCCTAAGAACTAACCAAAACAGATCTTGAGTCTGTTGTATTATGAATCCATCCAAAAGAGGTTTGCCCAGTGAGCCTACAAGTATGTGTAAGGCCTATCAATGTTCATTTATCATTGGCAAATGAACCAGCAGTTGGACTCAATCATCAAATGGAATAAGTAGAAACTACTAAAACGAATGTTAGCTTATGTTTTGTGCATCACTGTTGTTATTTTACTTACGTATTGAGCTTTCCACTTTCTCCTTCATAGAATAGATGGAGATTTTCTCATTGGAATCCATGCTTCTCTTCCAAATGTTTTTGAGGAGTAGTGGATACCGAGTCAGTCTGTGCAGTGGCGCTACCAGAAGATCGGAGAGGTGAAGTCGTTTGCAATGTTCATGTTGTTCACACCACTACTAAATGCAAAACAAGTTAGAACCCGACACTTTTCATGTGATTGATAAATACTATCCTAATCTGGACTTTGATTATGATGATATAGCTACAAAGTATGCCTGAAGAATGCGAGTCTTAATATTTTAAAGCTTTCTTCCAACCTATAAATAAACTGGGTAGCGGGGAGTGGGCATGGTCAAACACTACTCTCTCTAACTAGAGTTTGAGAAAAGTGGAATGGGAAAGCAGGGATTCACCTGGAGACTTTGGGTCAAACCCAGAGAGCTATCAGCTAGGGCTGATACCATTGCATGTACCATTGGAATATAATTTACATGTTCTCTTTCTAATCATCAGGTTATAGTCACCACTGCTTCACTGTACCATAAAAACAAACCAAATCAGTTGATAACATTACTTTTAGATATACTGCAACGTCCTCTCTTTGCTTAATGTTCTCCAGGTAAATAACAGCTGACGTGTAGTTGAGGCAGTAAATCTGGTGAGTAAGGCACAGGCTTTCCTTGAAATACTGGGAAAAAAATGGTAAAAAAGAAAAATATTTGATGAGGAACCCGACATCTTGACAACTTCAGGCAAAGCCTAAATGTGGTACTTGCAAAGTTACCCTTTAATATTAAAATAAAGTCCTGAGGGGGGGGGAAAGGTTCTCCTTGGGCATAGAATGCAGTGCCGTACACGGAAATGTAGATTGACAAATAAATGTCCTTTATCTGCAGATTTGGAGGCTGCCGTTGTTGTCAGTCATTATGTTTGACTTTTCCTACTCAAACATCACACTGAGCAGATGCTTTATCTCATTAGTCAGGCTGGTTGATTGAGACTGAGTCATTCTCTTGCTTAGCACAAGGCAGTATGTTTTTTTTAATCAATTAATCATATACATTGTGACTCCAACATTTACCTTGGTTAGCAGATCTGCCAGTGACGGACCACTTGTCTTGTTAGATCCCAGCTCTCTGCTTTCAATAGTGATGAACAGGCTAGTGGCGAAGTTCAAGCTCTCCTACGCAGTTAAGCAAAATAAATGTTTAGCATTTACGATGCGTTACGCAATAGTGTCACTATTATTATCATGTTATCCGTTATTACGTACATCATATGTCTACAGTCCAATGCCTGCCATGCAATATGAGAAAGGGTCAGAGTCACGTCTAAAGTCTTATCAAATGAACAGAATGATGTGTAATTGACCATTTATTATCTGTAGTAAATTAGTTCTCATATGGATGTTCACAGTTAGACTGGGTTGTAACATGCAGAGTTCAGTTAGGAACTGATATAATTTGCGTCGCTTTTATAATGGAATTACCAGGTCTGGACTATGAACAGAGCAACTAACATTGGGTTAATATGGATACATGCAGAATATCTGGGCAACTGTTTCTTACACTTTATCAGTATTGGAAGACATTTCTCATAAAAGAAAGAAGTCTGGCCATAAAGGTGCAAGCTCCATCAGTCAGGGAATCGAAGCAGATATACCAAATAATATGAGTGAAAAGAATATGAGGATATGTGAAATACAAGAAAGGTCAAATGGGTGTTTGTAAGACCTGTATTTCTCACCTGTTTTTTTTACTGGAATAATCTATTTCTCAATAACAACTCAGTAAGTGCCACTGAAGAATTTTTGAATAGCTAGCGAATATGTCAGACCTGGGAATTCCATCAATGGGTTATACCATCCATCAATACAGGAGGTCCGTTACGTATCAATGCAGGTTTTAGTAAATACAAGCCCAAAAGAAGTACGTTTATCTCTAAAATTACCTGGCTAAGTTCTTCCAGGTTAGCAAATAGCCTCGCCGCATCCACATCCAACAGGTGATCATTACTCTGCAAGTACTTAAGTGTATTCAAGAATACCTACAATATTAAATAACAATATTAATGATACAATTGAAAGTGTGCTATATTGTGATATTTTGTTTTGACACCAATGCGGGAATAATCGCCACCATTTCATAAAAATAGAAATAAACATAGATTATACTGATATGAAAGCATTATGGGGCCCTTTTTTAAGAGAAGATGATTTGTATGCACACGATGAAACCACCAAGTATCTCTTGTAACTGGGTTAACCCTGAGGCCAGATGTGTTGCTAGATTTCTTAAATAGTAACTGTGATATGCAGCGTATAATGGTAAAGTTTTTGCTTATCGTTTCTGTTATTCCTTTGATTTGTATTTATGCAAGTAATAGTACATATTCTTTATTAAATAAAGTATCATGTAAAAGAAATATTCTCTAAGCACTATATACTTTTACCCAGCTCATTTTCAATTTACTTGAATGCTTGTGGCTTCCCTCCTTGTACCAAAGAGGTGCCACTTGTATCATGGGCAGCCTGCAGGAGTATCCAAGTGTCCCCGTTTCTGCAGTGTCTTGTGCAGCTGGAAGGGGGGCAGTAAATTATGCCTTCCCCTACAGATGGATGTCCTTAATGTCCCTTTACAGTAGGGACAGCCCTGGCTGGGTGCAGTCTACTCACTCTAACACCCTACACTAACACCAAGGCACTCAATCTAACACCATACATTTACACACACTCTCCCCTCTCTTCCTCACTGTCAGTCACTACTAACCCTAGGGTCATCGCTAACACTATATAATGACACACATATGTTCTAATACTATATACCAAATCCCACGCTTTGGTTTATGGTGTTAGCCCAAACAATCGGGTTTTCAGCCCCCTTTGTTCACCCCTATCAAGACTCCTGCCTGAGACTCTTCAAATGTTAAGCCTTTTATAGTCACAAATATTATATGTAGTGATTCAACATGGCAGACATGTTTCAAATAATGATCTTTATATATTAAAACAAACTTGTCAGATAGTAAAGATAGTGTGAAGTCACTTGTATTCAAGCAGGAATTCCAACTGTGACTTACACTACAGTATATGAACACAAGTATGTGGGCACTCCTAATTATTGAGCTTAGATATTTCAACCACACCTATTGCTAACATATAAAATCAATGACATAGGAAGCCATCTCCATAGACAAACATTGGCAGTAGAATGGGCAGTCCTGAAGTGCTAATTGCACATCATAGGATGCCACCTTTGCCACAAGTCAGTTTGTGAAAATCCTGCCCTGCTAGATTTCCTTGGCCTACTGTAAGTGCTATTATTGTGAAGTGGAAGCATCTAGAAGTAAACAGCTTAGCCACAAAGTGACAGCCCACAAGTACTAAAGAGCATAGAGCGTAAGAATCCCCCTGTCCCTGTAGCATCACTCACTACAAAGTCCCAAACTGTCTCTGGAAGCAACATCAGCACAAGCAACGTCAGGAGCTTCATGAAATGGGTTTCCATGGCTGAGCAGCTTCACACATGCAAGCACTGGCGTGTAGTGTATTGCACACCGCCACTGAAGTAGTGGAAAAGTGTTCCCTGAAGTGATGAATCGCGCAACCTGAAATTGTGATGGATGAATCTGGTTTGACGGATGCCAGGAGAACTCTACCTAACAGAATGCATAGTGCCTACTGTAAAGTTTGGTGGAGGAGAGATAATGATCTGGGGATGTTCTCAGGGTTTCGGCTAGGCCATTACTGGTGAAGGGTAGTGTTAATGCCACAGCATACCAAGACATTGGAGAGTATTGTATGAATTTTCATCTGTGTGGCACCAGTTTGGTAAAGGTCTTTTCTTGTTCCATCACAAAGCAACGTCCGTAAAGACATGATTTCACAGGCTTGGTGTGGATGAACTTGGGTGATCTGCAAGAGCCCTGCCCTTAACCTCACTGAACACCTTCAGGATGAACCGATTGCATACCAGGCCTTCTTATTTAGCATCAATGTCTGACCTCACAAATGCCCTTTTGGCTGAATGGGGCACAAATTCCCATAGACACACTCCAAAATCTTGTGGAAAGCCTTCCCAGAAACATGGAAGCTATTAACTGCAAAGTAGGGAGCCAATTCCATATTAATGCGCATGGATTTGGAATGGAATGTTCAACATTTAAAGTGTACCAGTGGGTAAAGCATCAGTTAGGATGCCCATGCATCATTAGATCAAGATAATATATAAATGAGTCAGTGTGACCCTGTGAGTTTGCCTATTTACTTTGAAATTGGAGTAAAGACCATGAGACTTAGAGCCAAAATTTAATTGTGACACCTATTTTTGAGAGAGGTATGCAACTTCGCTGATGATTTCCCCAAATTTTCCTTGCATCATTCTAAACATAACCCCTGTTACTTTTTAACCACAACTTGTGACTTTCAGTTGTGAGTTTGCATACACAGCAGTTTATTGATCTTCTTTGCTTACATATTATTTTCTTTTGTAGGGAATACCCAGATTTTGTGAATAAAATGTACCCACACCACTCAGTTAGTCTTAACATGTAAGTACAGATTAAATAACATTAAAATATAATATTTTAGATTAAACTCACCATTTTGAGAACAAGTAGATGATCCAGAAAATATGTGCACTCAGAGGTAAAAAGTTCCCAGACAGACTCCTGTCGCCTTCTGTTTGGATTGGCAGGAACCTCTTTATTCTCCAGGGGCTGCATGCTTATAACTTCATTCCAGCTTTTATCCTACATTGCAAAGAATAATGACGTACTGTCATGTGTCTCTCTAGGTAGTCTTAGCTTAAAGATTTTTACTGGAGGGTTAAGAGGATTCACAGCACATAACATCAAAATTGACTGTTTACAGTTCTTCAATATCAGGTTATACAAAAGATAATAGCCCGCAGAGACACAGATAAATTCTGGATTTGTAGGCCTCAGCAAAATTGCTGAATTTCTGGATATCCTCACAAATTCCAAGATATCGATTTATGGTGGCTTTATCAGGAACACAGTAGGACCAACTGCACCACTAACATCGATAAAGAAATATGGATGCTGTTGATGGAAGTTTAAGAACCTATTACAGTGATGGAACAAAAAAAACTGGCCTTTCTTGTTTAATATCTAAGTGGGCTAAGGTTACATTATGTGATAACTCAGGACCCCCAGCTCAAACCCATGGGATAATAACACCAACAACTGTGTGTGGCCGATGGTTTTTCCAGTGCATGCAGCAACCAGAGCTTCATGCATCACCGATTGTAAAATGTAGTTACATACTGTATACTTATTTTTATACTATACCTTAATGTTGTAAAACTCATATTCTGTGAATTCAGGGATCCTGATAGTTGACAGGCAGTTCTCCAAATCAGAAATTTGCTTTTGTTTGTATCTGGGCTGCTGACAAATATTTGGACAGAAAATTAAATTCTGAACCTGCGCCGTACAGTATATAAAATTACCCATGTAAAGGGTACTTTACCTTCCATCAAAGGGAAAGTAACTCACAATATTTAATAATGATAAAGATTCATATATACAGTGACAACAGTAACTCAATGAACAATTTATATCCATATTGTACTGCCAAGTTTTTTTGTCTCCATACTATCCTTTTCTTAAGTATTTACGGTAATTATAATTGCACTCTACAAAGGGAATAATTTATTTCTGGTTATCAAATATACTCACAGATCCCTTTTTGGAAAAAGGCCACTTTGGTTTCTTGGCATCTGGCAAAATAAAAAAAAAAGTTATTCCTAGAAATCTATTTTCTTAATTTGTTGCACAATAGACACCAAAGATATCTTCTTGATGACATTTCAAGCCGAATCAACCACAAACTGCCTTAACGCTGACTTTCAACTTTGATGTCCCTTATTGTTCTTCATTGCTAGTCCAAACACAGGCTATATAAACTACCCCTGTTATTCACATTCCAATTGGGGTAAAATACATTTCTTACCAGTATTTGGAAGCCATGTTGATTGGTACATATAATCTTCTGACACCAGAAGATCACCTGGAAAGACTTCCAGTCCAGGCAGACTCAAAACCACAGAGCTGCGCCTTCGCTCAAATATCCTTTTGACACAAGAATGAGAGAGGAGCGTTATATTTTTGACACAGGGGTATCTTCATCAGCACTGTTTTTTTAGGTAAAGGCAAAGCAAATTGCTGGGCCATTTTTTGTAGTTTTGATAAAGAAACTTTTGTCACAATAGGTTAAGCTATTCATAGATGTCTAGTTTAATCCAAATTCTGTATCACCTCAAATCCCATTACAGTATATAGAAAATATAAAATATTTAGATGTATGAGTGTTTGTGTCTTTTTGCTTTCTTAAATTCATGTATATGGGATTTAATGAGTGGGGAAGGGGGGCACCTGCCATGCCACAGGTGTGAGTATTTTAATATACATCTCCAAAACGAAAAAAAAATGCTTCAGCTGCCGTCCTTCCCCATGGTCTAAAGACTCTTGATTGGTTGCTTAAAGCAGCCTGTCAGTGGCAAGAAAGTGAAATCAATGATGTGCTTGCAGCACACATGTATCAAGGTATCAACAGATCTCCACCCGCAGCATTCGCCAAGCCATGCAGAGAGATGTGTTTGGCTGAACATATTTTCTGAAAAATGCAAGGCATTCCAAGGGTGGAGTGTGTGTGGGGGGGGGTAATGGTGGATTGAGGGGCAGAAGGGACAACATGGAAATTTAAAGGGACCAAACAGCTATTATATGCATTAAA
This sequence comes from Spea multiplicata, assembly GCA_009364415.1. Lineage (NCBI taxonomy): Eukaryota > Metazoa > Chordata > Amphibia > Anura > Pelobatidae > Spea > Spea multiplicata. Next base: position 22,487 of record VKOC01016378.1, read on the forward strand.
ATGGTTATGATAGCTGGAGCTTCCTTTAAATGCGGACACCAGCAGCTTTTTTTTTTCTAAACTCTGCTTTTGAGTTCAAGAGAGTTATGGCAAAGTTCAGTCGAGTGACTTTCTGAGCTGGTAATTGTCAGAATTTCTAGTCAACTTCTCATGTAATAATTTAAAAGATTCGCAAGGTTTTGGAGGGCAGCACTGATTTTAATTCAACAATTTAGTGAAGAGCCAGTAAAGCTGTGTTTCACTTCTCATTGCCCTACCTAAAAAATATTGGTTTCTCAACGATATGTATTCATCACAAGTGCATGATATTTACTTTGGGTTATTTTGCTTTGCTTTACAGGTTTACATATGTTCATTCTTTGGAATTTGTGAAAAAAACAACTACCCACACACCATACTTAAGGACAATGAGCGATCCCGAAACCCATTGAAAACAATGCATTTTGAGCCCATACATATACGGGCTTTGTCATTAAGGGGTTAAAGAACTAGTCATCTACACCTATCCTTACAGTACTCACAGTACAGTGAGAAATCGATTATATTGATCCCTCTTTTGAAGCTTAAATAGTCTGTGCATCAAAATGTAGTATTCCAACTTTTTAATTGTATTACTAGGTGCACCACAGGTACCATGTTGTGTTTGTGACTCTATAAATCAATCCCATATTTTTTAATACCATGGGATGTATAAAGGGATATGTTTTCATTATATTTTTTGTGCTGAAACACAACCTTTGATAATGTTTCAAGTAATTAAGTATTCGAGCACATGAGAGCCTAGATGTGTAAATCTTGAGTGACACCTGTAATTAAGTTTAAATGTAATTACTTAAAAGCTGAAAGCCTAGCTCAAAATGATTACTTGACACAATACCTTCTGAGGAATGGCGACTGTTTTACTCTTTATTTCAACTAAAAAACTGACAGCAGCTTAAAAAACAAAACAAAAGATAAATTCATAAATGATATAACATCTGCTCCTCCATTAAGAAAGTCCAGACCCCAAACCTCACTGGTAACTCCTGTCTGTAACGGTTGGTAACCAAACTAATTTAAAGTCCAGCAGCCTGATGGCCAAAGGCTGGATATGCACAGCTGTACGTTATATTTTATGCTAAATTAGCTCATGGCTGGGCATATTCAGTCGGCGGCCACATGGTTGCACCTGATCTGCCCCACTGTAGGCCAGTGGCTCACCGAGCATTTGGCCAGTGTGTGGGATAGCCAGTCCAGCATAATGTTTATTTTTTCATAAAAGAAACAGTGATTCGACAGGTACAGCGACCAACAGAACAATCTACTTAGTAAGGATACCCTCACATACTTTTACATATACATATACCCACATAAGTTAATATTAATTTGGTTAGATTTTTTGAAAAACAAAATTCTATTTTACAATTAATCTTACAAATGAAAGAAATTGAAATACAATATATGATTGATGATGATATATGATATGGTGAGCATGTACATTAACCTTGTTACAGATACTGTGAAAACAACATTAAAGAACACACAAAAACCACACCAAGCAAGTGGCAGGTAGCTCAGAAATGCAATTGTCACAGTTGAGTTAACAGACTGAAATGTGATACTTGACTTATAACCACATAGTATTAACATGTATTATAACTTATTAGCTTCTCTAACGCCTCTAAACCAAAAAAATTGCAAAGAATTTTAGGAGAGCAAAAGATTAGCCAAGGTAATCATATCAGCGGAATGGGCAAAGGTTTCGCGACTCCTTTTGAAGTGTTATAACTGATTTAATGGACAAACAAGAGGTATGTAATGTGTATATGTATGCTGTCGGGCTACTAAAGGAAAACTATAGAAAACATGATTATTGATTAAGTGAACTTGTGTGTTTAATATATTTTTTCTTTCTTTCTTTTAACCTCATGCACGCAGGCCATTTAGTCTATGACCTCTGCTATGGAGAATCCCCAACTATATTAATCAATGTGAACTTTTCAAATTCCAAATTTCATCTGCTGCTGAATATATAAGAAATTGTTATGCTTCAATTGTGTCAAAGAGACTCAGTGGGATGATGCTAAACGTCAGGCCACCTCAAACAAAGTTTCAAAATGCTATAAAGGCTTTCTCCATTCTTGTAGCCTTTTTAGATCTAAAACGGTTGTTCTTCTGTGGAACCAAATCTGGAGGACACAAGGTTGCACTGAAAGTTCTACAGGTGATTAAATATCACATTCTGGAAAAAATTCCAGTTCTGACTGTTTCCATGTTATTGGGTGGGGATCCAACCAGGAGTTCTGACAGACAATATCTAAACATGCTTTTGTTCAGCTACCTCTGCATATTACTCTCCAAAGAGACAATCCTGCGAATGAAGTATTCATATACACCTTATCTCCAACTGAAGAAAAAAAAAGCAGAAGTGGCCAAGGCGGGTTGTTTTTTTAATTCTTCCCTTTAAATTGTTACCTTTTAAATTGTAAGGTACTTATGTGAACATTAACACGAAATCAATCAAAAATAGGATTTTCTCCGGACTGTCAGTCACAGCACCTGCAAATTATAGTCACAACCTGGGAAGAAGCTGTCCTGCCCAGACTTCCATCCTGCTGACATCTGAACTCAAGGGTGTTCTTACTGTACCTACTATATACAAACAGCTTAATGAATTAACCTCCATATCTTAAATGTTTATCATCAAGCATAATAAATAATAGTTTAGGATTTGTTTAAAAGAACCTGTGATTTCTGATTAACATAAAAAACACACTTGGAAGAGCATTGAGAGGTTCCCTAGACAGTAGTAACAGTGCTACGGAATCTGCTGGTGCATTATAAATAAATATAATGCAATTATTCAGGACCACATAATAGCTATGTGGTTTCTCTGTAATAACTTATTAATGTGTAGTAAAAATAGTAAAAAAATGTGTGACCACTTAAATATAAAGGGTACATTAAAAAGTCTGAGAATTCTGCACATATATCAGATTAAGGTCTTTATTTGCAAGGTGTTTTTTGAAATTACTTAATCTTCTGCTAAAATGAAATTGATCAGCAGGGCAAAAACCTCATGTCAACATAGTCAGTAAGTCAGTAAAGTGTTTGCTGTAGTTTATGTTTTTCTATTAATATTATAACAAGAATTTTGGGTGCGGAATTCCTGTATTTAGGAAAGAGTGAATATCCGTGAAAGAGATGGTGTAATAATCACGGTTTATGAATAAAAAGCAATTCTAGAGCTAGATAAGTAGCTATCACCTTAGCCGCCAATAGAATGCCCCCGCTGATTGCTCAATGTGACTTTAACCCCATTGATGTCTGCTGGTTTTGTATGTGAATTAGCATCCTAAAATTCATTTTACATTAACTATTCATTTTATGACATATAGCTATGCAAAAGTAAGTCCTGATCCTTCTATGTATTCAGTTTAAAAGTGTGGGTTTAAACCAGAGTGCAAATAAATAAAAATAAAACAATGTATGTATTTTAGTTCTACCGTGTTGTAATTAATTTTCTATGTGTATGCTAAAGCAATTTCATTGAATTTGGAGTTCTAAATGAGTTATTTATAAATGATGGTGCAAAAGTTGTCTTATCGCCATAGCAATGAATTGAATGCACCAATCAGCAATTCAATTCCATCTAAGTAACCACTTAATTATTCTACTTAATACATTTATATGATTGATACAGTGGTGGTTTCCATACAACATAGTATTATCTCACGGCAGATTTATTTTAATAGAAGAGGTAACAGCCAAGAACATAATCAGACCTGTCAAAGAATTCCAGTTTGACAAAGAAAACCTCACACCCTAAAATCAGTACAAGCATAAATTTGGCAGCTCCATAAGAAAGTAGTGTAGCACCAAATGAACAGGTTTTAAGCGAGTGTGACCCTATCTGTCATCACAACACTAGTCGGAGACTATGCGTACTTACCGAGACTGGAGCAATTCTTTCATCTACAAGAAAGCAAACAAACATATAGTAGTAGAAGACACCAAATAGTGGTAAACAATCAGGCATATCTTATCTACAGCATTTACCGGAACAAAATAATTACTTTTGAGAACTATGTTTGGCGATTTGCATTTCTTAGAAGAGTTGTTTTTTTTTTAATGATCTATAGAAATGAGAACAGTAGTGAAATGCGCAAAAATAGTTTTGATTAGGTCTAGGCGTTCTATTTACAGATTATATATATATATTTATAAATACATACATACACACATTACACAATAAAACATTTTAATGTAAAAAGTATATATGCTCATTTTCTCAGTAACAGCAGCCTATTCTACTTTATTTAATATCTATTTTCAATACAGAGAGATGAAACGTCTCTAGGTGTGGTAATAAATGGAGAGCCAAAAAGTCTCCCACCCATAGGCAAGAGGTTGCAATCTATTCCTGTTTATATGAACTGGTAGTTCCCATTTAAGGGCCATTTAGCTGTCAGATACCAGAATAGTTCTGTTAACCACAATTTATTAGCGTAGTAAGAGCCAGATTTTTCCTAACCCGCCTTCCACTAAACAACCACAAACTGACATCTCCAGGCACTTAATCCAGATACAGTTGACGGGCTCCAGGTTGCTAGGGCCATGTGCATGTATTGTAAAAGTGAATGTGTGAAATCACGTTCTTGTGCAAACCATTTTCTATAAGAAAAGTGGTCGCTGATACAATAAAAATGTTATTCTTCAGCCAACTCACTGCACAGTGTGTATCGGTAACAGATTAATATATCTAAGTACAGTAAATTAGAAAAGGTTTTGTAATGGCAGCTTTTCATTGTATGGTGTTATTAATCTTACCAGCACTTTGTAGGATAATTTAACATTTGTACTATCTGAGTTTTTTTATTATTATTATTATTACGGGCCAACCCCAGTAAATTGGCGCTGCATGATATACCGTATATACGGTAGTTAATGAAGATCATTTTTCAACTGTTACCTTACTGATTTGCATTATGCAGGGCAGCTCATCTGCAATTCACCAGTTTAGTGAATATACCCTTTGCCTACCTCGGTGTAATGTGGCTACTCAGTAAAATATGTTCATTGGATTTATTTATAAACATATTATTGATTATTACTATGCATTTGTTTGGTTTTATTTTATTTTTGGTTAATGCAGCAAACCATGGCCATATTACAGGAAAATACATTCTACATCTAGTTCAGCCACCAACAGCACTGGGCGTACATCTTCTTTGAAGACTTCTGGTTACATTTCCTATGACATTATTTAAAAAAACAGAGCACTGCCCTGGAGCATTACTTGTGGTAAGTATGCATAAAATAATGAACACAGACCTTTAACATTCTGCTTTATTACATACTCTTAAAGAACATATTTGCCCTGTGAGTAAATTGGGTAATAATGTACTTTTTTAACTTGAATTTTGTATACCACCATACTGAGGGCGTACTGAGGAAGACTGACATGATGCATAGCATCCATAGATCGAAATGGACTTTGACCTGCTTGGCCTCCAGGTGGGTTTTTAGTTTATATTGGAGACACCATTGATGTTATTATTAAATGTGATTATGACTGTGTGTGCAAATAAAAAAATAAATGGTTACCTCACACCTGCTCGAAATGGTCATCTTAAGTGCACAGGGGTGTTATTCTCAGGGTAAAAAGGTGGCTGCTTACAGCCCAACCAAACTCTTAGACCTACAATGGCCCTACAAGCAATCACAGAGTGTGAGTGGAGTGGAAAATGTCTCAATATGCCCATGTTATTTTTGAGAACACTATTAGGTTAGTCCTAAGAAGACAAAACAGAACTTGTAAAAGGGGTGTACATGGGGAGGAGGGGGGTTTAGAAACAAATGGCGTATGGGCAATGGTTATTCTGAAAGGCGAACATGATTTCAAAGGAAAGTCCAGAAAAAAAAAATCAAAGGAAAAGAAGAAGGTCAGAGAGACAAATGTGGGGGGAAAAACGGGAAGGAAGATGAGGTTTTTGACAGCCAAATGGGCTGAGGCATGAAGAGTGACAGCTAAGTCATAATTGTGCATTTTTTATACAGCACAAACTAAATTGACACTATATTCAATTTCTATTAATTCACAATATTAAAAAAAAGAATCTCAGTCGACTAACTTGACCTACCTGTGTACAGCTCTGCACACTGTTAGAATCTGGAGGATTTTCTCTTGTAGAATTGATAGCATTGTCCTCCTCAAAGCTCAGTGGAATGTTCTCCTCCCCTTCAGGGTTACTGTGCGGAGCTAGGTTATCTATGTTTTTGTCATTGTTGACCTTTTCTTCTTGGTTTTGAGGTTCACTAAATGCATTAACAACTTTGGAAGACTCTATTGGGATTTCACAAAAATGTGGTGAGAAATGTTCTGTGTATTTGGGACTCCAAGGGGGAGTTTCACAAAGGTATCCCTCAGAACTTTCCAAGTTGGATTGTTCTTTGTGAGTTGCAAACTTGGCCGAGTCAAAGAAATCCTGCAGTGGCATAAAAGGTCTATGAGTGTTTTTGCGTAATCTCCTTAATGTGGGACTAGTTGAAATCCTTGCTGGTGCCAGTCTGTCAAACTGGAAGGGTGCGCTATAGTTTCCATCTGGTTCTTTAGAAGGAACCATTACAACAAGATGATGAACATTGTGTGCTCTTTTATGTATAATGTCTGCTCTAGACTTTGAATTGTCCATAGAGATCTCAACATCTTTTACATCTGATTCCACACATGTAATCTCTAAGTCAATAGCGGAATCAATAAGTTCATATCCTTGTGAACTAGTTTCCTTTGTTGTGTCCACTGTAGGCTCAAATGATTCGTCATCCATGATTGGAAAAATAAAATTAACTGGTTCCTGCATTTTAAGACATTTGTAAATATTCAGAGTCCCTGGAAGAAGAACAAATGAATTATTATGTATAAATATAAGTATTGATAAATATAAATCAGTACCACAAAACATGTCACTAATTTGTGGAATACAGCAATACATATATATTTTAATATCAGTGAGGGTGTAACATATTTAATAGTTTAGTCTTTGAGGGCTTATATGGTGGACTGCACTTTACTAAAAACGGCAAACATAGATAATTATACCTTTAATGTAAATAAAAACTTAAAACTATACATGAGAACTGCTCCTTAATGTCACAATTCTTTTATTGGGTATAAACAATGTTTCTCTAAACCATACACATACACTTTCCATTGTCTATCATGTATGACTCTGAGAGCTCTTATGGGAATCCTTGACATGGTTTTGGTGCCCCTGACACTGGCCAGATACCAAATGATCCCATGCAAAAAGAGTATGAGATGCTCACCAAGAACAGAGAGTAACTTTATACCCTGTCCTATGGTGCCTCACCACTTGGGAGCATCTAAAATTTGTGCTCTCTTATGCCATTACAGAGAAATTTCCATCTACATATCAGTCCCATGCTGCCCAAAAGAGAGTCCAGGACTGAAATGTGAGGCAAATTTCCTCTGCACGAGGCACAAGAAAGCAAGGAGGTCCACATCTGGACGAACCTTTATACTGGGGAAACCTCAAGAGATCCATGAAGGGTGAAATACAAAATGAGTATGAGTTGCTCACCAAGAACAGACAGCCCCTTCACAGCCTGTTCTATGGTGCGTCCCCGCTTGGGACCATCTCAAATTTGGCTTGCTCTCTTGTGTCTATCAACCATACTCCACTTAAGAGGTTAATGTATGTCCTGGGTTGTTGGTTCCCCTTGTGCAGAGGAAATTTGTCTCACATTTTGGATTTGGACTGCCCTTTTAGCCAGGGTCAGACTGATATGTAGATGGTAGAGCTAAGATTTGAGATGCTCCCAAGCGAGGACATGGGCATGCTATAATGCGGCTGTCTGTTCTTGGTGAGCATCTCATACTCTACAATAGCACTGCTAATTTTCAATATTGGGTCAAGAATAAGTATCCTCAACACCACAACAAATGGCGGGAGGATGCACACACATGTAAAAACAAAAATGGCTTTTTTTAATTCATTTTTTTTTTTACAGATTTTACATGTGCTTTGTTTATGCTAAGGCTGCCCTAAGCTGTCCTACTACTATGTATGCCAGAATGCTTGCTGTATATAAAATACTCAAACATACAAATCTGAACATAAAATGTCCGCTAAATAAGACAATCAACAGAACCTACTGAATATAATCACATAATTTATTTTTTTTATCACCACAATGTTAATATCTCTCACTCCTGTTAATTTGTTTTGGCATTGCATACGCACACCACCCATAGTTCTCAGCCATGCCCTGTGCAGATATGTAGAAGATTCACTACACATTACTTGACAAGGTCAAACTGAATGTTTTTAAAAAAGATATTATGGTAAATAAATATATTTAAACAAAAATGTTTTGCTATAAATATTAACAAATTAATAAATATTGTACCTATTTATTGTTTTTGTATTATGTTTATTAACGTTTACTGAAAAATACTGTAAACCCACAGTTATAATATATATGCCCATGTTATTTTTGAGTATGTATAATACATAAGTATCCTGAAATAGTGTAACACCTTGTACAAGATATTTTATACTAGTTCTCATTCTACAAGTGGAAATCTAATTTTTGTTTTAAAAATATATGTAATTGTAGTGACAGTCAGTACATTTCCATTATAGAGTGTACAAATCAATACTCCTATTTGTACATGGTGTAATTTTTTTATTTTCAATATACCCATCTTTCAAGTAATAACAACAGAAATGCAATATTATTGCATTAACCTGGTCTGTAGATTGGTCTGCAATTTCTGCTAAGGGTCATGGTCACCGACTAGTGACCATCTGTCACACTTTAGTACCCTCCTCCCCACTAATCATGCTGATATTGCAGATTAACCATATAAACTTCAATTGTCTATGTCTTTCGATACTTATTGGAGATGTCTTTCAATACTTCTTGGAGAGTCTCTACTGCCTCTTTCAGAATTGATCCAAAATGTTCAGCCACATTCCTATCAGGTTAAGCTACAGAGTTTGAAAAGTTAATTTCACTTCGGCACAATAAATCTTGTGTTTGATTTACCCTAAAAGGAGTTGCCTTGTTATAAAAAACACATTAGCTTTCAGAGTGATCTTTCTAAAATATTGTCCATCCCACAATTCTTGTTGCTCCTTAATGACCCACGTTAGCCTGTTTGCCGCAAAACACACAAACATCACTATGCAGGCTGGTTTTTTTTTTTTTTTTACACTTTTTGGTATCACTCATCACATCGCATATTATAGAGTTTGCCACGTTGTTTGTCATCAAGTTTATAGACCCCTAGAAAATGATTAATTTCCACCCTAATAGAGACTCAAATGCACAGCTCACACAAGAACAGATTGTAACCAGGGGATTAAGGAATGCCCCAGTCAACATCATTATCTGTGGTCCACAGACCTCATGTGTTCTGAGATATCTGATGATATTGTGAAGTGTATGTTCTCCCATCTCTTCTGTTTAGGTTGCTGTTGGTGAGACAACACTGTGCTGCCTCAGCCAACATAGATTTCTAAAGTTGACTTTCTACCATGCCACAGTGTGACATAATAATGCAGGATTCTGTGAAATGAAGTCATATGAAAGCGGTTTGCATTGGTTATATCTCTAAATCTAAAAGAAGCAGAAGTTTGTTTTCTAAGGCAGGCCACATATATTAATACAGTATTTGACGCATCAAATTTAATTCGAGTTTTTATGAATTAAATGCATACTTCCTGGTGTATAAAACATTTGGGGAACCTGTCTGCTGTGTACGTTGTAAGGGACTTAACAGTAGTGCAGTAATAGAGAAGTAAACAATATTAGTCATGGTGACAAATACTGATTAGGATTTCATTTCACAGGTGGCTTTTCATTTGAATAAAGGGAGCTTTAGCTTTGAAAGAAACATTGATTCACTCACCTGTACTTATATGAAGAGACCTTTTAGAGGCTACTGGTATGGACTTTTGGTACATACTGCTATAGAGAATAATAGAACTATTCAAATCCTAAAGCTGGCTAATATGCTATCTTTAATAGTGAACGATCAGATGGACGAAAACTAGGATATGCCATGAAAAAATGTATCAATGCTTTGCTATGTGTAATTTTTATTAAAATAATTATGATAACACAAAATGGGTTTATCATAAAGACAACATGTCTATATAGCTGGGAGGCTAAATCCTGTCTGGGACACAATTTTATAGACTACAAAACATCTCATGTAGAATCCAGGAATGACTTAATTAGTTGCCATTCAACCAACACCCATTGTTATCTTGCTCCACTGCTATTAGGAGAAGTTTATGATGGTGTGTTAAAAGAAAAACTGCATTTACACGCTGCACAGGTACAATGAACAATTAGCACAAATGACTAACAAAATGGTATTCATGGTTTAAACTCTTACCTTACCGAACTGATATTTGCTGTACTTTGTAATATGTTTACTAGGTAAATCATAAACAAAAACTAAGCCTTTAGCTTTTGTTCCTTTTCCCATAAGTCAAACATGGTTATGTTTTCCTTTTGGGTGCAATCTGTGGTTTTTATTAGAGTGACATGTTCTAGTAAGAAATAAGGTTTTATTCTGGGTATGGCATGCAAGTAATGGCTTTTAATTGAATTGTTGATGTATTACAGTAACACTTGCGTACTCTGTTGGGAGACAAATTTGTCGCCATCAGCAGTTATTGCTTGTTATTTATAGATGGGCACAATAATGTAAACATGGGATATATTTCTTAAAGTTGTACATTTTATTTTTCTTTATATTTCTTAAAGATCTAGAGAGATTTGATAAAATAACTTTAACATGTTTTGAAAATATTTTTGTTAACAGATCAATATCTCTGCTTCTAAAAGATGGCAGGTGTTCTACACCAGGTTTACCTTGACCAGGCATACCTTGACAAGGATTGTCGTTGAAAGACATTGATGTCTGAGTGCTCTTGAGCCTGCACCTGCTTGTGAGACATCAGTAAACATGCAGGTAAGCAAAGCCTACACAATTCTAAGTGACTGATCTAAACCAGCTGACCTTCCACCTTGGTTAAGGATAACTATTGTATTGTGAAGATTATCTTCAAGACACTGATAACATTATATTGGCCAAGTAGTAGCGTTAGGAAAGTGAGTCATCTGGATCATTTGCACAAATGATTTACCTGCCTATTCTAAGTCTGCAATAGATGATAAAGTAAAAAGTCACTTAACAGCATAAGTTTTTCCCAATTACCATCTTAACCATACTTATAGCGGGGGATTCACTCCAGTGTCCCAGGCAGCCCCCGATCAATTAATGTACATGAAAGTACTATGTAATGCATGTATTTAACCTGCCCCCTCCCAACCTTAATGAGTCACTGACTGGCTAGAGCTCATGAAAGTACCCCCATTGAAATAAAAAAGCAGCACCTTCTATACATGTGCACATGGGTGTCTTAAGACCCCCAACAGAAAGTTTGCTGAGCCACAGCTAGCGCTGACCGGCAGTAAGTACATTATGTGTCAGGAGTTCGGATGAAAACACTGCCTGCATGGCAAAAGTTTGGAGGGTGGGGAAGATCTCCCATGGATTTGCAATGGGGATACTACAAAAATATAAAGGAACCACTCAGCTATCATATGCATCACAGTGCACACAAAACATTACCGGTGACTAATGCTGTGTGTAGGAAGTGCATTGATCGGAAAATATGTATAGAGAGATTAGAACCTTTTAATGTACCTACTTAGTATAGGACTACTAAAAAGTGGTCTTTAATGTCATAAGTGGTCAGTGATTATCATTCGGACCAGTTCTTATTTTCCAGGTGCTTTGCGATTATTATTATTACCATACCAAGTATTCATAAAACAAATGCTTTAGTGTATTTGCATGTCATTCATTCTTTTTTGATCAACAAACACTGAATATGATAACACAGTTTTTGTGTTGTATGAAAACACGCTGAACATTATCATACGCATTGTTCCTCAACTCTTCCGGCTCAGTACATCTAGTAACCCATTTTTGATTCAACCTCCACTAATATCTGGTGATTTTCATATGCTTAACTATGTTGTTGCGTTCAATATAACTGTAGAAAAGAAACAAACTCTGAAGTGTCCTAATGTTCTACTAGACGTACGTCTTATTGTACATTTACAATGCTTTGAAATCATGTTTTTATAACAAACAATAACAAGAAAATAGATTTGTTACAGACTATCGTTAACACGTACATATTCCTCCCTCAATCAACACAATAGTACGTAGCCTTCTTATTTCACCATTCATTTTTTCTAAAGATAAATACCAAAAAAGAAAACTGAAATATTTTGTAGCATGTATATGTATATTACGTATAAGTTCAGTAAACTATAAAAGATGTTTTGATACTTACTGGATCGTATCTTGGAAACTTGATTCTAAATTTCAGTTCCGTCCGTACGGTGAAAAAACTAGAAGAACAAATTAAAAACCAAAGCGAGAAGCCGACACCTGCTGATATGGTTCAGTTATAATGAAGCCTTGGCTCTGTGTGTGCATTCTTGTTGAAGTTTCAGCTGCGACTACAAGCTTTTCCTCATGGATACAAAGTTTCCCTGCAGCTCTGTTTGCCACAGAGGTCAAAGGTTGGGGTTGTTGGATCAGATCCCGTCAGCAAGTTGCATGGTTATTCCATTATTATTTCTTGTCCTTTCATAGGGGCTACTGACCTAGATTTGAAAGGCTGTCCAGAATAACGCTGAAGCAATTAACTGTGTTTGATGAAAACGGCCCTCTGCTAGCACGTCAGGAAACTGGTTCATCTGGTAATATTTAAGACATGCCATCATTGAAAAGAGATTTTTTTTTTCCTCCTCCCATTATCTTACCCCACCCTTAGCCCGAAGACCTACAATGTTTAGTTTATAAAACAGAGTGCGTTTGGTAAAATGCAATTATTTTTACAGAAAGGCATTCCTTGTTTGTTTGAATTTGAAACGTCACATGATTCTGCAACCTTTATAAAAGTTTTTAAAAAATGGAAATATAATGCGTGTGTTTAAAAAGAATGCTTTGATTAGATCTGCTTATTTTTTCTGTTCTGACAATACAATGCTGCTGGTATTCACAACATTTCAAACCTTATTTAAAATGTGATCTTGGTTCTTTTGTTGAGAAAGTCCCTTTAAATGGACAGATTGTATGTTAAAGTACTTTGTTAGTAAAAATGCATTCTTTAATCTGTATTGGGAAAAAGAAATACATTTAGGAGAACTTATAGCTCACCGGCCCTATGTGGCTCCAGGTTTTGCTGCCTGAAGAAGCCAGTCAGAGGAAGGAAATTGTCCCGCTGAGATCCGAGAGGGCTTTCATGCGCATACATGCTAGCGGTCTCATTGGTTCTCCTGGAACTCTTGCAAGAGCCAGTACTGCAGCTGGATTTTGGTGATTATCAGCAAGAACGATATGTGTTTGGCTGAATTTATCTCCTGCAAGACTAGGAGCTGGGTGCAGGTGAAAGAGTCAAATGCTGAGTCTCACCATTCACTTGCAAGAGGGAGAAAGCAATACTGCTCAGCTGTCATATGCATATATGACGGCTAGAGTGTCCCTTTAATCTGTTGATACCCTCTATGTACAAAAGCTTACTGTTGCGGGTTCAAAAACATTAAAATTGGTCTGGGCGTCTGTTGGACCATTTTTTTCATAGAAACTTGTACAGTTTTATTAAATAAAAAAATCCAATTTTATTTCAAAAGTGTAAATTTATAGTGACTGTTTCTATAGTATTGGAAAATTGTAATACAAACAATTTATTTACCAACAAAATCACAAATGTGTATTGTCACTTATACAGGTTTACAAGAGCTGATGTTTATGTGAATGTAGTAATCAGTTTATCGTTCTGGGACATGCCATAGCAGTAGACGTTTTAATGACTAATGCAAAACCGTTGGAGAATAAGCTGCTTTTGCACTCAAACAATAGTGGTAGATCAATCAAAACTCATGTACATACTTTAATGTTGCACAACACACTTTTCCTCTTAGTTTTCCAATGAAATATATGACCTGTGTTTCATTTGCCTGTACCAAAACCATAGTCTAATCATACATACTACTTGTTATGTCCTGTCTACCCATTGTACAGCGCTACGGAATTTGATGGTGCTATATAAACAATAAATAATAATAATACATACCTCCTGGCACGTCAAATGGCCAGGGGAACACTTTTGTTTCTGTGGACACGGTTAGTGGTATTACTATAGGTGGGGATTTAACTTAAATGAGATTTTGTAATACTGTGATAGTTCTTTTGATGTAACTGAGCAATTAATTTAAAGAAAGATTGATGCATTTTATTAACACAATTTAATTTACAAACTATAACTATAAACCCATCAAACATTGCGCAGAAAGAGCAGAAGGAATCTTAGTCAGGAAAGACATCGGGGAACAAATGTCAAGGCCAAGCAAAGGTCTGGTACACAGACAACTTGTGGTCAAACTAGACAAGGAATTGTAAATCAGTGCAGGACAGGACAATAACAAGGAATTTCCCCTTGTACAATAAAGATAGCTGTTGCATGGGCAAGGGCTACATGTATATATACCCTCACTATATATATATATATAATATATATATATAATATATATATATACTCACTGGCTGTTTTATTAGAAACACCATGCTAGTACCAGGTTGGACCCCCTATTGCCAAGGTGATGGTATTCTGCATACCTTGACTATAAGGAGTGGTCATTTGAGTTGCTGTTGCCTTTCTGTCATCTTGAAGCAGTCTGCCCATTCTCCTCTGACCTCTAACATCAACAAGACATTTTTGTCCACAGAACTGCCACTCACTGGATATTTTCTCTTTTTTCGGACCACTCTCTGTAAACCCTAGAGATGGTTGTGCGTGAAAATCCCAGTAGATCAGCAGTTTCTGAAATACTCAGATCAGCCCGTCTGGCACCAACAACCATGCAATGTTCAAAGTCACTTACCCCTTAACGACAAAGCCCGTACATGTATGGGTTTGCAGTGCAATGCAACAACAACAAAGCCCGTACATGTATGGGCTGCTGTTAAACGGCTAAATTGCATGCGGCTTTGCAGCATCCATGGAAGCCTCACAAATGAGTCTGACCGTGGATCCGGGGAGCACCAATCATCACAGATTGTGGCGGCGCCCGGCTAAAACAGCTCAGGAAGCGATCAGAATCGCTTCCTAAGCATAAACTGTGTTGCTGACATGCCTCAATATCGAAGCATGTAGCAACACAACCCTCCTACCCTGATCGCCTTGTGATTGCTCCAAAGAGCAACCACAAGCGCCATCAAGTAAATGGCGTTGCCGCCACTCACAAGATGGCGCCGCCAACTGACAAATTAATGAGTTCACAGAGTGTCTACCCAGACCCCCTTGAGAACTCTTGAGCTCCTCCTGCAGGTTAAACGCAGGTTATTGCATTTTGTAATTTTAAGCAACATTAAATACTCTAAAACTCTGCGTAATGTGAATTGTTTTCAGTGTGTGCAAATTTAGGAGAAAAAGAGTATAGACATTTGAGAACGTCCCTTTTGTGCCAATCCTAGTGCTGTCCTTGGAATGACAATGTTGTAAGGAAGGCAGCCTAATATTAATGGAGCAATTAAGTTCCTGGAGAGAAATCACACTCTGGCGTTTCCTAACTGTATATACAGAACCATTTTTTACTCTGTTCATGCAGATGTCATATATAGGAGAGATACAGTATGTAGGTTAGATTAACTTTTGACCTATCTTGAACTTTTTTTATTGCTCATGTATTATATTCCTTACAACCACTTTACATTGAAGAAAATCTTTTATTACACTTAATGCGAAAGACACTTGCGTACAATGTTAAAGGTTAAGGTAATATATTATGTAATAGACATACCAAAGATCCAGCAGCCAGCAATACATTACATTTCTGTCTAATCTCCATTATAGTCTTTGGATTTGTTGGACTATTGAGAAATAACATATACTGCAAACATTATAGCTTCATTATTAGTGTCAGGCATTAGTGTTTTTATAAACCACGTTGGATTAAACATTCATCAAATTACCCTGGGAATATAGATCTTAAAAAATATTTCTCAATGTTTTTGCTCCAAATTTTCTGTGCAGGAGATGTGTTCAGCTACGTTATATACTTACCGCAGGCAGTGCCACCAGCAAACGTTGTGCAGGGAGAAGATATTATGAAACCACCCCATGCGTGGAAAACACTACCATTGATATACCTGGGAGCGCTTTTACTCCACTGCTTCAAGCACTATTGCTGTATTTTTTAATTAACACATTTATCATGCAGAGGTAGAGGTGAGCAAGTTTGGCATGGGTCTAATCTGTTTCTTGGGCTATGAGCAAGTTCTTACAAGTTCACGCAGACTCACATAGGAACATCCAAAAAGGACAAAAACTCCTCCTTATGATCCACTTCCCCTTTTGGAAAAAACCCACACATACAAGTTAACATCACACCTGTGTTATCAGTAACCTTTTGGCACAATTTGAGGCCAGAAATTTAACAAGTGCGCTTTTTTTGCTATGTAATTTTAATAAAGCAATATATTTTAAAAAAACATAAACACATTGTGTTTGTTTTCAGATGTTATATATTATTTTATAAAATATAAAAAAATAAAATATGTATTTCCTTATTTTTTACCAGATTATTGTGTCATGTTAGTAACTGAGTCTTGTAAACAGAGCTGTCAAAATGTATTTTTTTTAACCTAAATCCTTCAGTGAAACTGTTTTTCAGATTACACTTTGGAAGTATTAATGCAAGTTAAAAACAGGGTATGCCACTCAAAAATACTCTCATTGTAAAATGTCACTGTCACTCGGGAGAAGAGGTCTAAAGGTCCCTAATCCTGCACTTGCATGTCCATCATTGAGTCACTCTCCAGCTATCCACAGCCTCCTGCAAAATGATGTCATATTTTGCTAATCAAATTCTTCTGAAACTGAAGCTTAAACCATCTTTAACAGGCAATGGCGAAGCTTCATTAGGTATTAATAATATAAGCAATATCGAGAACAATGTTGTAAATGAGTAAAAAAAAAGCCACAACAATAAAATCAACATCTGAAACCACATTGTAACAGAATAGTCATTAAAGAGGAAGCTGTGGAGTTTAGAGGACAGTAGTTTTTGGAACAGATAGTCCACTCCAAAATCAAACATATATACTTTAGTAAAGATACATTTAAAAAACTAACAATCCGATCCAATGTGGGCCCATAAGAGGATTGTTTTACTTATTGCTTGTGTAGGTTAGGACCTTCAGGTTCTCTAGACCTAGCCATATCCTAAGAAGTTGTTGTAGGGGATCAGTGATGAACCTTTCCCAAAATAATAAATTGCATATGAACAGAAATATAGATTATATATCTATGAAACATTTCAGCCCAAAATAATGAAAAAACATCTTAATCTATGAGTTTTACATTCACTTATAGCGTATATTAGCAGAGCGATTCTGAATAAAAACCTAGGTTGCAAAGAAAGAAATTAACGTTGAACCCATTCTCCGTACACAAGGTACAGAAACCCATTGTTGCATTATTGTTTTCTAAACAAATACAGATTTTCACACAATAAAGGCTACAACATCCACAATGATTTATCTGTTTGCTCACTTGTATGAGTTATGTTCCACTATGTACAAATGAACATAAATATGGTAAAACACAAGATGTAATCTAAGTAGTTCTTGACAGGCTTTCTTTCTTTTTTATTTCAAATGAAATATCTCATTTTTTTCAATATTTAACATCAGCAAATACATGTTTGGTTGCCAGTGACAAAACTAATTTTCAGTAACGCTTTGAGGGTTCATAAAGAACGACATGAACCATTTACTAAAAAGGAAGGCAACAAATGTGGGCAATTTTAGGGAAAGCATGTCATGTAATACATTGCATACATTTCTAAATCGTGAACCCCTTTTTTCCCAGGGAGCACTGGAAAACAAAGGAATTGTTAGCAAAAAAAAGTTAAAAAGCAAACATGTCAATATTCAACAGGCCATTCCCCCTGAAGAGAGCCACGACATGAACTGACACCCAGAATACGTGAAGGTCTTATAAACTCTACAATGCAAGAGCTTCAAGATTCTGGTGAATTGCAATGAGCAAGGTGATCATATTGCCAATAATTAGCATTTAAACAGGGGTGCACAATACCAGTACCCCAAGATCTGCAAACATGCCATAATGTGGATATCTGAGCTTGAGTATTGGTGTCATAATTAAAAAAACTACATGTAAACTACATGTGTTCAGGTATGTATAAACAGAATTCCTGGCCCATTTGTGGTCCTTGATGACTGGACTTGTGCCACCCTGCATTACAATAAAATTAAAATTGATATTGTATGCCACCAAAACTTTTCAATACATTGGTCACTTTGTGAGTGTTCAGAACATGGTGGGACCTCACGCTCAAAAAATGAACACCTACCCAACTTCGGCCACACTTTCCAGCCAATGTAGTCACCCTACTACCCACCACTAATATAGTACGCTAATACACCTGTAGCTGTTAAAAAAAATCCTTGAGAACTGTTTCACGGAATATTATTTTACTAATTTCTATATTTCAGTGTAATTACCCATTTAGAAGGAATTTAAATAATAATGGGTTTACTTAGGGTGCCAAATTAAGATTATTTTCTGTAACTTCAATCATTGAATTTTGATACAGATTTGAGCATTTGACTACTGTTCTGAATTAATGCAGTTGTACTTACTTGTGCTTTCAACCAGTAGTTCAGAATAAATCTTGAGTCACGTTTTATATAGAGAAAAGCAACAGGAGGCTTTGATATTCTAAAGTAGTATGCTATTAATGAACACTTTGTAATCCTCACAAACAACGCATAACATTAGAATAAATACAGCAGTGATTGATTCATCCAGGCTTGTGAGAGGAGACTGTGAAAACATGGATAGTGTAAAGTTTGGATTTTTAAATCATAAGCCTTACTCTATAATTTTTACAGGTTAAATCTGGTACTTACCATGTTCCAGGGCAAAGCTGTGTAGCAATTTGTGTTCTTGATTCTTCCAACTGCAGTTTCTTTGAAATGGTCATTTGGGGAACAGATGAAAAAGATTATTAAAATATATCACTTGGCTTTACTTGGCCCCCCAGGCCAGAAGGTGCCAGCCCTCCCTTATAGATGGTCCTCACAAGAGGAAAAGAAGCCTCCTCTTAGAAGGTGGAGATGATCAATGGCAGATTGTGTAGGGAGATCAGACTGATGAATAGGCCATTCACTGTCATGCCTATTCTCTCAATAACAGTGTTGTTAAGTTTATTACCCTGTCTTTATCAAATTAAGTATTCCTAAATACAGAAGAGTGTTCCCCTTTTTTTACTAATATTCAAATGACCAGATTATTATCTTTCAATGTTGATGCTTTAATATGTTTACCTCTATATCCTGCATTCACAAAGCTAATCAGCCTTTAAAAAAATGTTGAATATGAATATGAAACAATCAAGCATACATTTTTGTAAGTAAATATTGTGTAGAAGGAATAAAACATTATTTCATCATAAAGATTAATTTTACTTCCCTTATTGTAGATGATAACATTTAAAAGAATGCTGTTCTTTATACAACTAAAGTCAAATATGTAATTTATTAAACCACAAGGACAAAAAAGGGGAAGTGTAATTTCATGTTTATTAAAATATGAGAAAAAGAAACACATAAAAGAATTTCAATAATTTCTTTAGTATGACAATAATATGCCTTTATGCAGTACTATTCCTATATTTAGCCATTAAATTAAATTTACCCTCCTATCATCACCCCAGAGTCCCTTTGTCCCCTCGTTAACTGTGCCACACCTTTCATTTTCTTCCTCATGTAGTATAGTTTAAATAAACAACACGTAGAAACATAGCATTACAGGTATAGATGAACTGAATAAATCATGCAAACCCTACATTTGCAGGTAATAATAAATTACACATGAAACATTGCATTACAGGTACAGAGCAACTAGATAACACACAAACCCCGCATTTCAGGTATAGATCATCTGAAAATCACATTTCAACTCAGCATTGAATGTATAAATCAAATAAATAATGCATGGAAACCCTTGACTGAAGTAACCTCAACTACCGTGCTAGGCATTCTTAAAAACCCATAACCCCATCCCAATAAAAACACAACACCATGAATATTGGGTGTAAAAGGCCACAGCCGATTTTATTTAAATGCAGGACATTGCCACGCAGACCTAAAACCAAAATAGGTGCGTTAACAGGACAATGACCAACACACTGAAACAATAAATAACATAAATTAACATGATTAAACATTAACCATTTAAATAACCAACCCAAGCTTACCAGGTTATCAAGGAACCACACAGGGAAAGACATACCGAGATGTCCACCCCCCAGACCTGAGGTTTCCAGCTCCACCTGCCAGGAAACCTCCCACCACCAATGCTCTCCAATCAGCATTAACCCCCTAGATACCTGGTAAGCGTACGCACGACTGCGACTCAATTAAAAGAAGGGAGTGAGGGTGGGACAAACAGCAAGATGGTAAGTACACAAAATGGTGCCTAACTCAGCGGCGCCAACCCTTAAATACCTACCGTTAACCCCTCCCCCAACATTCAAAAAATGCCGACAGAGCCTATCCCTGTTCGGCACTCAGTCAACGGCCCACTCGGGCCCATTTTGAGCCCCGTGGGCTTCATGACTGAAGTAACCTCAACTACCGTGCTAGGCATTCTTAAAAACCCATAACCCCATCCCAATAAAAACACAACACCATGAATATTGGGTGTAAAAGGCCACAGCCGATTTTATTTAAATGCAGGACATTGCCACGCAGACCTAAAACCAAAATAGGTGCGTTAACAGGACAATGACCAACACACTGAAACAATAAATAACATAAATTAACATGATTAAACATTAACCATTTAAATAACCAACCCAAGCTTACCAGGTTATCAAGGAACCACACAGGGAAAGACATACCGAGATGTCCACCCCCCAGACCTGAGGTTTCCAGCTCCACCTGCCAGGAAACCTCCCACCACCAATGCTTTCCAATCAGCATTAACCCCCTAGATACCTGGTAAGCGTACGCCATGAGCCCCATCCCTTGAAACCTTAAGCCGGATGGGCTCCCCCACCAAGAAGAAACAAGGCCTTTTCAACACCCTCCACCAAAGCCAAATTGAAAAAATCATAACCGAGATCCGACAAATGAACCCCATCACCCCGAAACAGACCTGCACCAAAACCTTCCAGGGCCACATGTCGCACCACAACACCCATCCGTCCCCGAATAAAGCTAGCCATTAACTTATTAACTTTTTTCCTACTACGCTCAATCGCTTCCCCATTTCTAGCATGACGCCAGCGCAACCTTGGGATGAACTCAGACCATACCACTTTAACGTTAGGAACCAACTCCAACATGCGCTCAACATCCCAACGCATCCGGCAAACCAATTCCCTTTGAGGAGTAACCCCCAAATCGTTACCCCCCGCATGAAGGACCAGAACATCAGGACAAACACCCAGACGTAGGTACCGCGAAAACAAAGACAGAACCCCGTCCCACAACATACCCCGCACCCCGAACCATCTCACGTCGACCTGGTCCCTAGGAAAACCCAGCTGCAGACCGTTGTCTCTAACTGCGGCTCGCCTCCGGGCCCAATAAACGTGAGAATGACCGATGATCCATAAGGTGAACCGGGGCCCTGCAAAGTAAAGAAAAAACAGGACAAAAGAAGGGTAGCCATATGACCATACCCAACCAACAACCCCCAAAACGAATCACTCCCCCAGCCATAACCTCTGCGGCCTGACATACCTCCGAAAACTACTAGACTCCCAACGCCCGATACGTCGTACGACCTCATCCCCCAAACCAAGCCTCGCCGCCTCCGTAGCAGCCCCAATACGAAACGAATGCGTGCCAAATTCGGCAGCTCCAACACCAAGCCTTTCTAAACCTAACCTCATCACCCGAGCAAACTGAAACCTGGACAACGGAACTAAATCCGCATGAACAAGGAAGGACAACCCCCCTACTGGCCGAATGCGCAAAAACCGCTGCACACAACTCACCGGGCAAATCGAATCGCCAGGAAGAGCATAAAGCCTAACCAGTCTGCCCTTACCGAACACATCTGTCTTAGAAGAGCGCAACCAAACTGACACTAGCCCCTCATCACACACTATATCCGAAAAGGCTAAACCGCCCTCTACTGACTTACGCGGACTAACCAATTCGGACACCCGAAACGCACCGAAAAAGGCTAGTGCGAAGGCTGCCTGAAACAAAACCACTTCGTAATCATCCTTACAAATGTCACCTAAAACCCCAAGCAACCTCCTCAATAGCCCAGCTGACAGCGGACGCCTAGTATCCGGGCGCCGCCTACCCTTCCTCATGCCACGCAGCATCCGCCGAATCAAAAAGGACTTCGTCAAATCCCCCCAACCACGCAATTGAAACATAAAGGCCAGCGCTGCCATGCATCTGTCTATTCGGGATGGAGACGCCCCACGCAAAGCCAAATTCGCCACAAACCACAATAAAATATTCAACCGGGCCCCTTCATTATCAGCCTCACCAACCTCTCTAGCCAACACCTCCCAATCCTGCCAAACCTTCTCATACGCTGCCCAGGTAGCCGGAGCCAAGGAAGCCCTCACCCATCCTGCAAGCATGCGGTCCCGAGATTCCACATCACCTCCGGGCAAGGCAAGCCCTCCTCCGCTGCCATAGGTGCCACCCTCCGAAACCGCTCCCACTGCAAGCGAGAGAGAGAATCCGCAATCACATTCAAATAACCCGGGACATGCTTAGCCTTGAAAGACACATTCAACTCCATGCACAAAAGCACAAACCACCTAAGCAACCTTACCACAGGAGGGGAGGACGCCGACAACAAATTAATGGAATGGACAACCGCCAAGTTATCCGTAAAGAAAACCATGCGGCGATTTCTCATCTGCCAACCCCACAGCGTTAGTGACACTACCAAAGGGAACAATTCCAGAAATGTTAAATTCCTAATTAAAGGGCTAGCAAACCAATGACTAGGCCATCGAGCCGCACACCATTGTCCACCGAAATAAGCCCCAAAACCCACACTACCAGACGCATCCGTGTAAAGTGACAACGAGTCCGCCAACACTGACTCCAACTGAAAAAACACCTTCCCATTGAACCGTGAAAGAAAAACTTCCCAGACAGCCAAATCAGCCCTCATAGACTGAGACACCCTAATCCGATGATGAGCCAATCGCACACCAGCAGTAGCTCGAGCCAACGACCGTGAAAACACCCGACCCACAGGAATGATCCTGCACGCAAAGTTTAAACGACCCAGGAGAGACTGAAGCTGCCGCAACGTGACTTTCCTAGCCGAACGAACCTGCTCAACCCCCGCCCGTAGCGCAGCCAACTTATCTGCTGGAAGACGACACACACCGGCAACAGAATCAATCTCCAGCCCCAAAAAACTGATGCAGGTACAAGGACCCTCCGTCTTGTCGGCAGCCAACGGAACCCCAAAGGACCGAGCCACGAACTGTAAGGAACGCAACAAATGCAGACATTGCCCCGAACCAGCCGGGCCCACACAAAAGAAGTCATCCAAATAATGCACCAACGCCCGGGAACCAGCCTCCTCCCGAACCACCCACTCCAAAAACGTACTGAACTTTTCAAAATAGGCGCACGAAATAGAGCATCCCATAGGGAGACATAAATCAACATAAAAGGCCCCATCAAACCAACACCCCAAAAGGTGATGGCAATCCGGATGTATAGGGAGCAAGCGAAAAGCGGATTCAATATCCGCCTTAGCCATAAGAGCCCCGGGGCCAGCATCCCGAACAAGATCAACCGCCTTATCAAACGAGGTATAAGAAACGGAACAAAGCTCCTTGTCAATATCATCATTAACAGACAAACCCTTAGGGTAAGACAGGTGATGTATCAACCTGTACTTACCCACCTCACGCTTCGGAACAACCCCAAGCGGCGAAACCCGAAAACCGGCCAACGGGGCCTCCACGAAAGGGCCAGCCATACGGCCCAACTGAACCTCCTTAACTAGTTTGCTACGTACGACGTCAGGAAAAGCAGCCACCGACTTCAAATTACGTCGAGACAGCCTAGCCTCCCTAGGCAAAAAAGGGATAGGAAAGCCATGCGTGAACCCAGCGTCCAGGAACTCCGCATCCTCCCGCTTAACGTAGCGGTTTAGCCACGGAAGCATCGCGTCGCGTCTCACCGGAGTTTTCCCCCTTAGCCCCAGACTGCCCGGCTGAACCGCCTGACTTGGACCGCTTGAAACACTTGGACAAGCTATGGGACCCTCCGCACCCGGAGCACTCATGTTTAAACTTACATGAGGCACCCCACTTGCATTGGCTGTCATTAAACTGCCAACAAGTTCCTTTCTTACCTGCGGCCGGTGTGGATCCCTGAGACCCTCCACCGGCCCCCCCTGGAAAGGGCGACGCCTTCTGCGCCATCATGAGTTTAAGCCAAAGCGGGAGATCCATTTGATCCCAACGCATACCTGGGTTAGCTGCTAAGCGCTGACGAAACTGTTCGTCGTAACGCCACCAAGCCCAACCCCCATAAACTCGGTAAGCCTCCCAAATCCCGTCCACATAACAAAATAATGCCGAACATTTCTCCGGCGTTTTCTCTCCAATCACACTTGCTAAAATACAAAAAGCACGGAGTCAATTACCGAAAGTCTTAGGGATCTTCCGGTACCTACGCTTCTTTTCATCCTCCTCCTTTTTCTTATCCTCTTTCTTATCATCCTCTTTTGGTTCAAAAGACTCCTCCAGAGGAAGCAAAGAGAACAACTCAACGAACTCACCCTTCCAAATCTTTTCTTTCAATTCTAACTTTAAATGGACCCCCAAAGGACCAGAAAAAGAAACATAAGCCGTTTGCCGCGCCGACTCCGGTACACTACTAAGCACCACATCCCCACTGTCAGCCACCACGTCGACACTAGACCCCCCCGTAGCGGCGTCACCAGCAGCCTCATTGCCAGGCGGCGGCGCCGATTCAGCAGCCCCAGAAACTGATACCCTATCCCCCCCCAAACCTGCCGACCCTGGCACCCACGCGCGCTGTACACCTTCCTGTGAACCACCAAGACCGCCACTACTCCAAGATGCCACCAAAGCCCGCAACCCGTCCAAAAGACCTGCCACCGAGCCGCTCTGATCCTGCGCCATAGGAATCGCCGCGCTACGCTGCGCTAAGCACTTACCAGCTTGGCCCACTGCCGTTCCCGACTGCTGGGCCGTAGCATCCTGATGCGTTGCTGCCAAATCCTTCGGAGAGGCTGCCTCCAGAGCCACACTCCCAGGACGCTCCATTGGTGTTCTCCGACTCCTATCGCCAGAGCGGGATCTGGAGGTAGACAAACGCCTGAACGAGGAGACTGCAGAACGACCCCTAACCCTCTCTACCCTAGACCGACTACCATCACCCCTAACCGCACGCTCCCCACTACGCCGACCTCTAAACCTCCGAGAACGCCTACCACCCTCCCTATCCAACTGACGACCCCTAATAACAACCCGGGAACCCTCAGAAGAGGAAGAACCCCTAGAAACAGAACAACGAACCCGACTCCTACTAACCGAACGACGACGAGAACCCCCTCGAGAGGAACCTACCCTAACACCAGGGGAACTAGCCCTAAAACGGGAAACCGTACCTAAAACACCCTGACCACGCCGATCCACACCAGAAATATCAGCACCCCGGGCCGAGGAGCCCCTAGAGGATACCGGACTAACCCCCCTAGACTGCAATAAAACCCCACTAACACCCGGGCCCCCACTTAAGTCTACCCCGGACCCCCCCCTGCAACTCCCAAAACAACAGTATTGCCACCCCCCACCGAATCCCTAGTATGCCCCCCCTTCCCCGAAGCAAAAACGGCAGGGCCGAGACCAGCACCCCCCGCTGCCCCTTCCACTCGCCTGTACCGTCCAGCGCTGCTCCGTCCCGAATGAAGTAAAGCAGGCCGCTGCGCAGGACGCACCCGGCCGTCTCTCCTCCCACGTTTGGTGCTGACACCGCTACCCGAAGAATCCCCGCTGGATGACATCACTGGCTCAGCTCCCGTAGCTCGGCTTGGCTCCCTCACGTCTGACTCCGATACGGCCTGCACCTCGCTGCCAATCCCGGGCACGCTGCCAGCCCTGGAGCGGCCTGCCGCGCCGCCGCGGCCCCCACTGCCGACCGCTCCACGCCACTGGTCTCCCGATGACGAGGCGAGCACCCGCTGGGGCTCAGCCTCTGAGGTGGACGCCTCCGTCGACGACTCCGCACGCGACTTGCAGCCGCGCCACCGGAGGAGCGCGAGTGACCGGGCTCCACTCCGGCAGCACGGACAGACGTGCCGGCCGCTCCCTCTTCAGCCACAGGGGCCTCGTCCTGGATCAGATGACGCGGCGGCCGGATCCTCCGCGCAGGCCTCTTCGGAACTCCGGCCTGTTGAAGTACCGGTCCCAGCTGCTCCATCAGCCACCCAGGACCCCGCTTCAAAGCTGCCAGGCGAACTCCATCCAGGATCTTCTCCAGCTCCGGATCCATGACGACCTGCAGGTAAGACAAAAAAGGGGGGAAAACAAA
The DNA here is from genome assembly GCA_009364415.1 of Spea multiplicata. Lineage (NCBI taxonomy): Eukaryota > Metazoa > Chordata > Amphibia > Anura > Pelobatidae > Spea > Spea multiplicata. The sequence continues at coordinate 49,185 of VKOC01016378.1, forward strand.
CACACCAGAGCGAAGGAAAGACCAAGGAAAATGAAATGACAAGAAATGACCAGAAAGACAGAAGATGACAGGAGATGACAGGAGATGACAAACAGCAAGATGGTAAGTACACAAAATGGTGCCTAACTCAGCGGCGCCAACCCTTAAATACCTACCGTTAACCCCTCCCCCAACATTCAAAAAATGCCGACAGAGCCTATCCCTGTTCGGCACTCAGTCAACGGCCCACTCGGGCCCATTTTGAGCCCCGTGGGCTTCATTTAGCTTCTGCTTCCTCTATGCAGTGCAGAAGACCCTCCCACAGGTAAGTAGTAGGGCTCGAGGTGCGGCCCGCGTAAGATCGGTTGCCTTGGCTGCCGATCTTACGCAGGCTGCACCTCTCTCTCCTCCAAATTAAAAAAAAAAAAATTTTTTTTTAAAAAAACGGGATTTAAAGTCGCATTGCGACTTTATTCCAAATTCGCAGGGGCAACAGGGGGGGCAAGGATTAACCAAGGATTGCCCCCCTGTAGCGACGCCACTGCCAGCAGTGAAATTGTGTCACGACTGGTGGGATCCTTACAAGTTGACTTCAAGAGGGACTAAACTACCATAGTTCAAATCTCAGAATCAAAATTGTATTTCGCACACAAGTTAGTAAGTTCCCTACATTAGAAGAACAGGACAAGACCTTCGAGTGGATTAGTAAGTACAACAAAATGAAAATAACCCATGTCATGGATTATTCCTGGGCTAACTCAGCATTTAAAATGTAAAAATAATGTCACGGGCAAGCATCCCACCTACTATCCACTTTTATAAATGCATTGAGAGACACATATATATTGTGCATTTTAATAAAGCGCTAACAGATTTAGCAGCGCTATACTCATACACACAGACACATAAATGGCTACTCACTCCACAAAGATGCATGAACTGCAAGACCATGAAATTACTTACCGCATTTTGTAATACGTGCATAATGAAATGCATTAAAAGTGCATAGAGATGAAGGGATTTCATGGTCACAGGAGAACCTTCATCAAAACATTTCCTGTTGAAGGTTCCTCTTATGAATCAGAAGTTTGGCTGAAGAATATGCTTAAAATACATGTTTTACTTTCATAAGACAAATCGGCACACATTATATAGAATGACGGTATATCCTTTAGCTTGTATGTACCTAAATGAGTCACACAGCAATGAATTAAAAAATGTGTGTCTTTGCAGTCATCAAGATCAGGGTTCATGGGGCATCTTTACGGCTTAATTTAAGGGTAGGCTCTCGATTCAAGCCTGTGTTTAATTGCTCTCTAAGAAAGTGGCCATCACTTTGTATGCTGACATCCATGGGTTTATTGGGGCCACTTGGTGTGTGCAAAGGCCTCACTGTGTTACAGAAGTGCTCAGAAGTGAGAATAATGCAGCGGGATCAGTGAAGAAGGAGATGCCCAGCATCAAACAAGGAGAACTGGACGCAGTTCGTTTGTTCATTTTTGGACATTGGTAAGCACACTACACAGATTAAGTAATAATTATAATGTTAAAACTGGATAGCCAGTGAACAAGTTGGGAGCAAGATTTAGATGCGACTAGTTGGATTGTCCTAAATGAAACAGGACATTCCAATTTAAGCTATTCATAGATACCTAGTTTAAAGCAAACTGTTTCTTATTGCATACTATAATGGATGAATAAAAAAGAAATGGAAACTAACTCATTTTCTTAAAAGCCTCTACCCTTCTTAACAAATGTATCCATTATGTAGTTGTACATACATTTAGATTTCATATAAAGCTTTTGTAGCTGACAGAACACAACATATCATAGGATAGGCGCACATAAGGAGTGATTACATTTTATAATCTGTTTAAGGAAACAAAATATAGATACAAAATACACATTTCCACAGGTAGGACACTTCGGTGCACCTCCCAACCCATTTAATGTTACCTGGGGGTAGCCCTACTCATGTCTGAAACTAGTCACTCCCCTCTTATCACTAGACACACCAATCAAGTGACTAGGCCTGCCTTAGTGCATAACCCTTTCCCCAGGTGAAGGCATTCTCTCAGAAGAGGGAGAGCATTGGGTGGGCTGCTCTTTGAAGTTCCCAGGTATGCTAATAGGTGTTACTATACTGTCTATAATGAACAAGCCAACAACTAGACATATGCAAATGGTTAAAAAATGATTTGGACAAATTTTTGGGTTCGCTTTTGGCCCATTCTTTTTCAGACATCAAATTCCATTTCCAGCTCATTTGCTTCAGACAAAAATGGGGGAGGGCATTTTAGATTTGTTTGATGAAATTTGTTGGCCGAAGCCCACATGTACTCTCATTCTCTCAGACTCTCTCAGTCTCACTCTCTCCCACTCTCAATTAGGTTCACTCTCTCTGTCATGCTCTCTGAATGTCTCCCTACCTTATCTGCTGACCACTTCTGCTTACATGTCTCACAGTTCTACTTCTGTGTCTTGCATCTTTTTGTTCTGCATCTTCCTCTTCTTTCTCCTGTATTCTATCTTCTTTTTCTCTGCCTTTTTGGAGGAAATTCATCCCAGAGGTCATGTCTGCGGAGATGCCGATGAAGAAAGAAGAAAGAAAACTGAAACAAGTTAATGAAGAAACAGGAAGAAAGGGGAAACAAGTTGATAAAGAACAAGAAGATGCATGACATGAAAGTGGATCTGCAAGATGCAGAAGCGGAAGTGGTTGGCAGAGAAGTAAGGAAGCCATTCAGAGTGTGTGAGAGAGTAGGGGTGAAAGAGCCCGCAAATTTTGAGCATACATTCATAGCTTTTAGTTTAATTTTCCTCCGTTTCGTGGGAGGTATCTGGCCTTGTTTTCAAAGATTTGTACAAATTGATGAAATCAGCAATTTTTTTAAAGTTTGCAATTGGTACAATTAAGAATGCACAAGTCCAGTATTTCCTTTTGTACTACTGCTTACGTATTTAATTAAGTATTTAATTGTCAATTTGATCACATGTAATTCTGAACACAAATTTGCTCTTACATTCGTTTTTTTAGTCTTGACACCCATTCCAAAGAAAATATTTGAAAGATACCGCCCTGTAAACTGCAAATGACCTTACCCACAAAGGTGGGTAAGGTAGGTAAAATGTTAACCACATGATTAAGAATTATTATTAAAATTATAACATTGTTGAAAGCAAATATTTCAAATAATACAAGTTTTGTTTTCCGAAATACAAAATACATGTTGAAATACTCTTATACAGACACTATAAACAGCAGAGGAAATTAGTAATGTTACCCTTTTTAAGGTTGTTTTGCAAAAGTGAAAAAAATAGACAATAAACTGATAAGCATTAAAATACTTGAATGAATTACTATTTCCATAAAATGTAAATTATATAGACAATAAAATGGTTTGTAATTTATGCAACTACTGTATATTTTGTAGTTAATGGGCCTTATTTCAGAAAGATGTGTCTTGCAGACTGTCAAGTGGAATAAATACATTTGGAAAATAAGGTCAAAATGAGATAAGTAGAAAATCATTGCCTTCAATATGTTGTATTGTAACCAAGGGATACAAGTCTTCAAATTCAGCAAAACTGCATGGAAATAAAAATCAATGGAAGTTTTATTCTAAGCGTAGGTATGAGTGTTTTGGAACGATGCAGAAAAGGCCAATTTAAAGAGCAAAGAAACACTGAAAACTATTCAGGTTTCTTTTGCAAAAGGCGCAGAGCTACAAACAAAGAATTAGGAAGAGGTAACTGCTAAAAGTTATGTATAATATTGGAAACAGAGAAAGTGTTCATACATGGAAAATTGGAATCAAATCGGTTTCAAATCTTTTTATGTTCTGCTATAGTTAATTTCTTTTTACGCATACTGTGACTTTAATTTGGAACGGCTCTGTGATTTTAAGCAAGATGTTGCGTTAGTGTTCTATAGTTTTCTGTCTTTTGAATTTGTTTTGACTTTAAAATATTATTCCTCCATTATGCTACGAGTTTCAAGATGCTGTACCTTTAAATCAGGGTAACTCATCTGATGGTTTTTTTTTTTAATTCCAATTTTTTTTGTAATGTGTTGCATTTTATCATTATCTTATGTAATTGATTGTGGTATTGTTATATTCCATGACCTGCTCCCCGGATATTCCATGATCCCTAGTTTATACATCCAAACAAACAGAGCCACACTAGCCCCTATTACAATGTAAATTGGGTAGATAATATGTACATTGTTGCATATTTACACAATATATAGTTATCCTAGTTGAAAGAGTAAATTGACTGTTGGTTGTGATAAACTTTATTAGATAAAAGTGCACCGACACAGTTGACTTCCAATATAATATTACTATTTTAGCCATGAAGAAGGTACATCTTGCTGTCCAGCAACATCAAGCACTACAGCAATGAAAGGCAACAACACAATTGTGTTTTATTGTGTGAGCTATGTGCGAAATTCCATTGGGATTCAACTTCTTTGAACTGGGTTTTATCTGGTAAACAAAGTACCATGTTCAGTGAGTAGCCACCAACCTGTCTGAAGAACATCTAGCCATGTATTAATATAGCACCATTCTAGAACATTTTTCAAGGGAATTAGGGAAAAGAATGATCTTTACAAAGTTACCACCTTCAGATCCTTACAGATAGATCTGTAAAAGTAACAAAATTGAAACTTATGTTTGCTAAAAGAGTATAAAGCCACCCATTTTGTTACATATTCAATTTATATTGACCACAGTGCATGCTGAATGTAGTAGCGTTTTGTATGTAGTTCAGTAAATGTGTTATCTGAAGTGGTAAGAAATGTAAAAAATAAAACGCAAAATGTCAACAGAGATAAAGGCATTTCCCCCGATCATAAATCTGTGTATAAACTAGATGTACTTATACCATAAATCATATGCAGATCAGTTTCAGTAAATGTAAGTACTTTTAAGATACAGTGTATTTAGAAAGTGATGTTAAGACAGTAAAACAATCGCTGTCATAGTAATGCAATTCACTTTGGTATTTACCAAATATATCACCATTTACTAAAAATGGCTTTTAGTATTATAGAGAGGTTGTAGATGTAATATGTTTTTTATGTACCAAGCTTATTTTCCACTTATGCCCAATGTTTAAACCACGTTCTATTGTTAGTTTTATGTTTGGGCGGTGGGGGTGATAGCAACAGAAATGTCAGGGGATAGATCAAGCATTTACACAATTTTAAAAGTAGAACTAGTATAATAACAGTAGAGATTTGATGTAAGAGTAGCATTGCAGTGCAACAAAATATTAGAAAAAAGCAAAGAGGCACAAGAAAGGAAAAAAAATGGAGAGGAGGGGTCAGGAGTTTACCACAAAAGCCGATGAGTTTATTACATAAGTCAAAACTGCCCAATTTTCTGCGGCAGTGGAGATCATCCTCTGATCTACCCTGACTAACTGTTGCAGAACAAACCTCCATCACAGCTCCAACATAACCACGTTTCATCATTCCGAACTTGAGAGCTGCGTGGTGGCAGACTATTGGTGGTGATTCGTTTTCAAACTTAGAACTGTTTACAAATGATCTGTATGATCCAAGGCTTGAATGCATACCAGGCCTGAACTGGCCATGATGCACCCAATGACACCTCCCATGTACCTTTATTGCTGCTCATGCAAAAAATCCAGTGTGAGAGCTTGCTTAATGAGACTATATGCTGCATACCTGCTGCATGTTTTCCATGACGAAAAATAAACGATAACTGAATACAAAATAATAAAAAGTTAATAGGTGAAAACTATGACGAAAACCAAAATGTTTGGGAGGGACCGAGATTCGAAGCCGGCCGGCATGCACACACTCCTAGGTCCATAGGAACAGCTCTATTGGTCGCTGGCAGGGGCCTCCTCTGGCATCAACCAATAAAGGGCAGCTGGCAGACCAATGAAGGGTGGAGTCGTTTGTATGGACCTTTAACTCCTGACATTGAAACTTCGCCTGGGGAGGTTCCAGGAGTTAAAGATCCGTATTAGTGACTCTATTGGTCTCCGGCACTGAGCTTCTCTGGCATCAACCAATGAAGGGCAGCTGTCCTTCATTGGTTGATGCCATAAGAGGCCCCTGCCAGTGACTCCTGGAACCTCCCCAGGCATAATTTTGGCATCAGGGGTTAAAGGTCCATTCAAGCGACTCTATTGGTAACTAAAAGTTAATTGTGATTTGCCTGACATCTCTGTCTCTAATTAAAATAATAATCCTGAATAAAACATAATGTCTATCAGTTGACTGTCTTAAATGGACACTATTATACATTTGTTTGATTAATCATATTACTTTGATCACCATCTAAATTGCAATGAAAGTTTCTAGAATAATTTGCATGTTGATTTTTTGTTAAACATTATAATTCTGTTGAATATCTTTACAAATTTCAGCCTGTTAAAAGAATTCAAATGTTCAAAAAAATTGGATGCATTGCTACAAATAAAACAAAGCACAGGTCTAACCAGAATCATCATCCACTGGCTCATTAACCTACATAAAAATGATGTCATTATGTGTGAACAAGTTGTAGCCTTTAGCAGAGAAGATGACATAGGTCGCATGATTAGTTAGGAGCGAACTAAAAGAGATACAGTATGATTTCTAAAGACAAAACCACATACTAAACAGATGCACTTCAGATACTACAGTAGATATCAGATCACTAAATACTTTCATATGGAAACAGGAAGAAACATTGGTGGGTCTTTTATCCAGTTGCACACAATAGAAGCATGAAACCAGCATTAACAAATGAATAATTAACAAATCACAAAAACAGCAACAACATAAATCACACAAATAAAAAAAACAACTGTAGAAAAACTAGTTGTGGCCAGCACCATCATTTTGTGAATCATATCGGAACTGTCTGTTTTTATATAAAAATTTTGAAAGTAATCACACGTCTAAAGAAATGATTGGCCTTTGAATATTCCGATTTTTTTGCTTTCTGATTTGAGATATTTGAAACCCAACCCAAACAAAGAAAATGCACAAGGAATACACAATGCCAAATCTAGAAGATGAAAATATGAAAGCAAATTCTGTCTCGACTGGTAACATCACATATTCGCTTAACATAACATCAAGAAAGAGCAAGTTGGGAATGCTAGTTACTTATTACTATGTCTGTCCAGGAAGGAGGAGAATTTTGAGAAAAAGTTAAACAAGATCCAAAATCACTAGATGTGTATTTCTGAAGTAAGTTAATTCTGAGCCTGGTTCAGTCAGTGCCAATTCTTATTTTTGGAAACAATTGTGACCCTTTTTTACTCCTTATTAGGCAGTTGATGGTAGCCCTTTATTTGGGTTAGAATAAGTGGATAGTTTCTACATGTGATCATTTTTTTTACTTAATATTAATAACAAGGCAATAATATTACCGTGATTAAAAGGCATTCAAGGTGAGCGTGGAAAAGTCAGATGCCTTTATTTTATGAAAACATGTATAAAGATGCAGGTATAGGGCCTAGTTTGGTTCCACACCAAGGTTGGATTGCCACCTTTTGCCGATCCAGGTGGTGGTCAGGGGTATTACCAGGGGTGCAGTCTTATCATTGACAGCAAACAATGTGTTTTGTTGACTAGAAAGGAGATAGAAGAAAAGAAGTGAAAGGCAAGAGAGAGGAGAGAGACAGACAAGATAAAAGAAAAGAGAAAAAAAGAAAGGAGATGAAAGAGAGCAGGAATGAGATAAAAGAGAGGCAAGAAAGAACAGAGGAAGAAAAAGGGCAGAAAGGAACGAAAATTGAGAGGAGAAGGGTGGTATGAGAAAAAAGTAGACAAGAGAGAACGACAGAATAGAGAGGTGAGATGAGACACACACTTGACACACAAACATGCATTCAAACACATACTAACACACATGCAGAGACACTCACGCTAACACACACAATAACACACCTTGACACACTAACACAACTAGGCACTCACATTAGCACAACCAGATATTCAACACTAACACACACTAACACACACCCTGACATACACACACAGACACACACACACACACACTAACACAACCAGACACAAACATACATACACGCACTCAGACTAACACAACCAGGCACTCACACTAGCACAGACACTCAACACTAACACATCCTCACACTCATACAAAACACACACCACACACTTACACACAAGCACACAGAAACTCACACTAAATACACACACTAACATACCTAAACACACACACCAACATACTCAGGCACACACACACAGACACTGACATACCCAGACACTATGCAATTCACTGCATGAAGCCTCAGCCAGTCTTCAATGCAGCTCACACACAGCTGTGATATTAATTCAGGGTCACATGATGTCCTCCACCACCAGGCCAGGGGTTTTTGAGACAAAGAGCTAAGTACCCCTACACCAAGGGCCTGAAAACAACCTTTCTAGAGTCAAATCATTTCTACATATTTATTAACATAGCCTTAGTTTTGAGTAACTTACTGAAACAGACTATTATATGTACACTGGGGAGAGCTTTTGCCATTTGACCACCATAATTCTACAATTTTAGTACTGTAAGAAAACTAATCAGACAGGACACATTGGGAGAACATTTTAACCCCTGCAAAAAATAAATAGTGGTTATTTGTTTTGTAAAGACAAACATCTCATCTACTGAATGACATTAGACTTCACAGCAATGAAATATTGTGAAACCGAGGACTATTAATATTCATGGCAAGTCAGAATAATTCATGGCTTTCTTGAGTAATGTCCGATGATATATGATAGTAAAGAGTATCATTTACATTACATCTTAAGAATTATTGACAGAGATAAGTTTAAAAACAATGACTAAACCTTGTATTCAATGTTATGATTTCTTGGTTTTCAACTTCAGGTAGTTTTTCAATTAACTGTGCAGTATACAATGTAATTATTCATTTATTATAGTCACTTTAGATATGCTAAAGATTAAAAGAGTAAAACAAATCATTGTAGTGACATTGGTTAGTGATACATTACTTTTATTTTGATTCTCTTTTCTTTCCTCGCAGTAAGATTTATGGGATCCATTTAAACGGATAAGCTAATTTTTGTCTGGGTTCAGTTCCATGCATTTTAACATTATTTAATATTATTGTAAATGTTACTGATATTTCATCTCCTTAACAGCTTTTGACATCATAAAACAGAATTCATATGCTTTTTTAAACCAAGAGAAAAATAAGAAGATATTATTATTATTGTAAGTTACTAAAATGTGTGATACTTAATGATAATTAAAAATGCTTGGATGTAATACTAAAAAGAATTAAATATGTGTTACGTAATTCATTTGGTGACAGCAGCAGTTGTAGTTAGTGACAAGACACTGATTTGTGATGAGTTAAGCAGAAAATCAATCCACTTTATATTGAGTACCATAATGCTAGAAATCATGGCTGGAAACACAGTCCAGTGCAGTATTTTGTGATTCAGGTCCAATATCTTGGCACTACGTGGCTACTACAGGGCTCACCTAAAAGCTGGGCCCCGGTGTAAGTCGTGCTTGCCCTGGCCTAAGGGTGGTCCTGCCTACCAGTTTCTATAAGTGATTAAAAAATCAAGTTGCATCATTTCAGCTTAGACCACATTTCTGTCCAGGAACCAAAGTCAAAATTAGGGTGAATAATGCCGATAATGTAGGCATGTTCACAGAATTTCACTATGCACACAATGGAAACATCACAATGGAGCCAGGTCCCTCGGCCACCACTCCTTGGGGGAGCTAGAAAGTCAAAAAAGGAAGGAAGGGGCTGTATATCTCCCGGTGGGGAGTGCAGCCCCAGAAGAAAAAGATTTCTCCGGGCTTCTAGTAGAGAAAAAAACTTAAATACTTTTATTTGTAATATGTATCTTATGTTTGGTGAAAGACATGAAGGGAACATAAGAATAATGAAAAAATCAATGGTCCCTCTTGTATTCCCTGTAAATAACAGTCTATCTGTACTAGAAACACCAGAGTGCAAGAATCAACACAAACCGGGTAGTATTGCGATGTGCTCGGCATGATTTTTATGCATAGCATCAAAATATGAATTTTTCTGCAAAATAATAATCCAGCTTCCCACCATTTCCTTTCCATGCACAAATCTATTTATTTCTGGATCGCATTAAACACGCGGCAGATATATATCTCCGATTTAGTTTCTTGTGTTCATACGCTGCTTAGCTGAACTGGCTGTTTAGCTAATGACCCATGGAAATAAGCAACTGTTTAAGTAAAATGCCCTATGAAAAAGCTTTTACCAAACGTTTTTAATATTTTAAATAGATTTTCCGTCGCAGTCTCTTTTGTAGCTGGATTAGTTCTTTGATGTGTTCTGACAGTGCCGTTGTTAGAAATACTCCATTAACTTTGTCTGTCATCTTATTTTGCTGGGTATCCAGCATAACACCCTTATATTTCATAATTTGTATTGCTATCAGTGCTGATTTGTAAATGTGCAAATTATAATTAACATCAGCCCGTACTTCTATTAAATATTAAAACATTCTTGCAGCAAATACTTTCCTCAGCAGATGGAGCCCTGTCGTATGCAAATACAGGCTCCTTAAGTAGCCTGCTAAATTTTAGTGCGTAAAATATATATATATTTTAATTTGCTTTCTGCTTTCTATAACATTCGGCTTATTATTTATTTACTGCAGGGTCCCATTTCCTCAATAAGAATTTCATGGACTGTTGAGTTTTAACGCTGTGGTTTTGTTTTACCTCATTATAGCTCCTTAATCGCCTAGCATGTTTCTAAGTACAAATGCATATTATTTATATCGCTGCAGTATTCCTGTGATATGGGGCATTTTGTCATATTTCTATATATTTAGTGAAAAGCGCTAGCTTTAACAGCACAGAGAATTGTTTAATTTGAAATACAGTATATTTTTACGATTTTAGAAGCAGAAGTAAAAAAAAGGGAAAGTCAGTTTTGCCATTGTGTGATGAATATTCCATTAAATGTTATCAAGTAGTGCAGAAAAAGACGTGGCAAAAATATTAGAAAACTAAAAAATGTGAATGCACGGAGTGCTCAACAAATATCTAAAGGGGAATGTAAAAGTCAGACATTAATCAGGCTGCGACAAAGCAATAAGTAACACTGATAGGAATTGCAATTCTCATATTTTTTTATGAATAGAATGCAATTTGTTTACTTATATTCATTGTATTGTATTTTTAAAAATAATTCAACAGAAGAGCTCTTTCATATCACCCTTAATTATCTTTATTATTTGATATGCACATTTTGACATTGGAGCAATAGTTCTTCATCCCCTCAGATCCGGCCCTTACATGGGTACCAGTGGATCCATGGGACCCCGGGGCAAATTTGCCGAGTCAAGACAGGTTCTTTCCGGATAGATTTTTGGAGAAGGAAAAGCTTTCTGTACCTCTCTTTCTGAACAACTATATCTGCATTATTCTGTCCTCTTGTGCACGTCCACAAAAAAAAAGGCAAAGCCAAGGGTACAGCCTCTCCCCCATTCCCCGAAGGCTGAAGTGCACCAGGAGCAGAGGCGTACTAGACAGGAACCAGGAACATAGAAGGTCATGTAATGTGAGGCTACATCATGCAATAGTTAAACATGAAGGTGCCCACAACCGGAAGGAAAGCTGTGGTTGAGGTAAGGGTGGGAGTGCGTATGTGGATGTGGGTGTGTGTGTGAACATGGATGTTTAAGTGTGTGTGAGCATGAATGTGTATGTCAGCATAGTATGTGTAAGTATGAGCACAGATGCGCATGTGTAAGTGTGTATGAGAATGTATGTGTAAATGTTCATTAGTGAGCACATATGTGCACGTGTGTGTATCAGTATAAATGTGGTACTAAAATATTAGAAGGTTCAGAATTGTACAAATCTGTCATTTTTCGAACTTGAAACCTATTTAACTTTTTTTACAAATTGAAATGACTGTGGTTAAAATAGCAAACGTGAAAGCTTTTCAAGGTAAACTAAAATGCACCACCCATATCTCTTGAATCACATACACTTAAGTTGCTACTTTTGACCATGTTTTATATTTCTGTAAATGTAAGTGAAATTATAAAAGGTAGGTCATTCTTAAGAGTTGCATGAACACAATGGCTTGCATGCCTTGAGTCAGGCCTGAATTAAAGGCTTATTGCTTGTTGTGGTTAAATGTGGTGCTGAGGTTACAGCGCTGTGAAAAATGATTTGTCTTGTTCCTGATCTCTTCTATTGTTTGCTTATTTATCATAGTTAAATGTGTTAGACCATGAAACTAATTTTAATACAACAACAATATCAGTAATCACAAAATCCAGCTTTTAAAAGATAATTTCATTTATAAAAAGTAAAAAGTTACTCAAAACCTATGTCACCCATGTAAATAAACAATTTACCCCTAAACCTAATCACTGGTTGTGCCACCTTCATTTTCTTTCTTTTGAGCCATTCAGAGGTAGACTTGCATGTGTGCTTCATATAATTGTCCTGGTGCATAACCCAACTGTGCTTGAGCTTAATTCATGAACTGATGATTCTCTTTCAGGATTTTTTGGTAGAGAGCAGAATTTATGATCCCATTAATTATGGCAAGTCACCCAGGACCTGAAGCAGTAAGGCAGCCCCAGATCATCACACCTTGTTTTACTGTTGGTATGATGCTCTTATCATGGAACACATTTTTTGCACAATCTCTTTTATATGGTGGAATTATAAACACTGACCTTAACTGAGGCAAGCGAGTCTTACAGTTCTTTACATTTTAGTCTTGGTTCTTTTGTGACCTCCTAAATGAGTCGTCAATGCACTCTTGGAGTAATTACGGTAGGCCTGCCACTCCTAGGAAGGGTCACTACTGTTCACGTTTTGTAGATAATGGCTGTCAACGTGGTTTGCTGGAGTCCCAGAGCCTTAGAAATGTCTTTGTAACCCTTTCAAGACTGATAGATGTCAATGACTTTGCTTCCCATCTGTTCTTTAATTTCCTTTCATATGCTAGACCCATGGCTTACTTTACCTTGCAATTGATGCTTAGATTCAACTAAGAAGACAGTAATCATGACTGGGTGTGTCTAGTGAAATTGAACCCAATTAATTAAATTTCAATAACTGGTTGATCTAGTAACTAAGCTAAGCGTTTTTCCTTCTATGCATGAAAACTGCATTTTATCTAATGTTTGTCTAACTCTTTGTCTAATATAAAAATTACTTTGATTATCTGAAACATTTATTTGTGAAAAATATGCAAAAATAGAAGAAATTGAGAAGGGACCTATACTTTTTCACACCATTGTAAGCTATTCACTTGAAAAACACGGACATATTGTTTTCCGGTGTATTGTAGGTGGCAGGCCATTAACATATTCTTGGGACAGCATTTTCATCAGAAAACCTCCAACTTCAGTGTGACTTCAGGAATTTTTAGATTTGTTTAGTTATGTACCAAGCCTTTGGCCTTCATAGGTACAAAAACATCATAAACATATGAGGACATTTACATTGATCATTTTTGACTTCTTAATTAAATATTGGTATGCACCCAGGTGTGCAATTATTCAATATCTATGCAGTGGTCTAATTAGTAGTCATGGCAACTGTTAATAGTCCCTGCTTAGCCATTAGAACAAGTTAAATGATAATCAATTGGTCATAATTACTTAGGATACTGCTCTGCGTTGGAAGCCGATCTTAGCAATATTACACAAATTGTAAAGAGTATAATTTTACATGTGTTTTTAATTACTATATGCCAAAACAATACACTTATTAAAATAGTTTGAAATATTTCATAACCATTACCAGTGACAAGGGTATTTCAGCAAACAAACTCTGAATCTCTAAATAGCAGATTCAAATTAAATGTCCTGTTTTGTTTTGCTGTTATAACAATATTGCACATTTATTCTTTAACCCTGTACGGGCTTTGTCATTAATGGGTTAAAATCTAGTTTTTAATGCCCCAACACATGTTCTTCAATCCCTTTCCTTTTGTCAGTCTTCACTACTCATTTTGTACAATTATTTTAGGTATCACTATATGCTGTGTTTTACACAAGTGGGTTCTTTTGCACAAATACCCTCAGTCTTCCATTCTCCAACATGTAATCACTTTAAATTAATTTTATTTGTTTTACTTTTTTATTATAATTCACTCAAGTTAAATGCACCTTGCTATAGCCTTATAACAGACATAACAGCGGGTAACAATGGTGTTGTTCTCAAAAACAAACTGAGTAAGAAGTTAGTATTGGCAGAAAGTTGTTTTAGTGGGGATAAACATATAGTCTTGTTAAAAAAAAATCTTTTATTAATTTTAATTGTAATATCGCGCAGACTTTCTCTGGTTACAGCGATGCACGTAGTCAACCTCCGCTGCCGGCACTTCCGCCAGTGCTTCTCCGTCATAGAGGCCCTGGCGGAAGTGCCAGCAGCGGAGGTTGTCTGTTAGGAAGGTACATTATGAATTAAGGGGGACCTTAAAATGGCTGTTGGTTTTCTGTTTGTATATAACATATGCTGACAAACTGATAGATACCAAAAATGTTAAGATACATGTATTCCTGTTAATTTATAAAATACTGTTTTACCATTCCACTAATGTGGATTTTTTCTATAAAAATGTTTTTTCTTTAAAATAGCACCAAACTTTAAGGATGCGGCCTATAATCGGGTGCGGCCTATATTCGAGCCAATACAGCATAGTTGAAAACACATAGTTGCTAACATCATTGTGACCCATGATTATGTAATGGGCTTGCATCGCTATAGATTGAATAATGTGAAAAAAGTATGAAATTAACCAATTTAACTACATTTCCAATTTATTTAAATAAATTACTGAAAATAAAGTTATTTAAAACAGAGAAATTACTTTCACATTGCAAATAAACTTGTAGCTCTCCTAAAACCTTTAAAGACTTACCTTCGCTGGTCCTCAACGTCCCGCTCCTTGGCTGCTCATACAACACATCCTCCTCAGGCGGCTTCCTGGGCTGGCTCTAGACCTTCCCGGGTAGCGAGTACATGTTCTGCACCCGCTACCCGTCTGGCATCTTGATCGCATGGTTGGCCTGGTTTTGACTGTCTGGTATCGACTTGGCTTGTTGACTTTGTTTCTGGATTCTGATTCGGCTTGTCTTGCTTTCCTGGTTTGACTTGGCTAGTTCTCTTTACTGCTTCCCGGTTCCTGTCTCTCCCGGCACACTCTGCCCCCGGGGTTCAACCTCACCGGACCATTACAAAACCATTTAGAGCTAAAAATGTAAGAGGGAGGCTGAGGGGGACTTGTGTGAGCTGCATAGATTAACAGATAAAGTGAATGTGTGTATGTATATATAGATTATATGGACAAACGTTTTGGGACCTCTCAACTATCGAATTCAGGTGTTTTAATCAGCCTTATTGCCACAGGCGTAAAAATGAAGCACCTAGGCATGCAGTCTGCATTTACAAACATTTGTGAATTGGTGAATTCAAGTGTTTTCTTGTGATAGGATGCCACCTTTGCAATAAATGAGTTTGTGAAATTTCATCCCTGTTAGATATTCCACTGTCAACTGTAAGTGGTATTATTGGAAACTGAAAGTTTTTAGGAACAGAAGCAACTCATCCAGAAAACAGAAGACCATATCAATTCGCAAAGCAGAAAACCAGTGGTGAGGCATATGGTGCGTAAAAGTAATTTTTAATGCCCATCACCTGTCTCTGATGTAGGCCCCATAGGAACCCCGGACTGGATCCTGCAGACCTCTAGTCTCTTGTAAAAGCTAACATGGATTTTCCACTGGAATAGGGAAACAGAGCGCTGGCCCACCCTGCTCCCCAATTGCTCCACCCCAGGGACTCATATGCATGACTTGAATAGCACCTGCTCCCAAATGCCAAACAAATCATCTCCCCGGGGTGTACAGCATCTCAATATGAATGTATAAGTATATAGTGGATGAGGGAATGTGTGTATGTATGTGTTTGATGTTAGAGTGTTTTGTGTATGAATATATAAGTGTATGGTGTTAAGAGTGGGTGTGTGTGGATGTGTATGCATGTATGTATGTGTGGATGCATGTATGTATGTTAGTGGGTATGTGTATATGTTTGTATGTTTATGGTGCTAGAATCACTGTATGTATGTGTGTTAGTATAGAGCTGCCCCTGACCATCATCTTATCCCCAACATCATTCATTCCAATACCCACCCACAATCATTATCCCTCTCCATTTTCATGCTTCCTAACATGATTTCTCATCATTTATATACACATCCTTGTGTATCCCATCATCTTAAAACCCTTCTCTTGGCATGCTCCCTTCATATTCATACAGTATTCAAAATATTATTCATTAATTTGTGCAATTTAACACAGAAGCATAACTAGAAACCACAGGGCTCCAGTGCAAAAATTGCCCTGAGACCCCCTGACTTTACAAACAGTAAAGTGTCCAATGTCCCCAAACAGGTGGCTTGCTTAGTCCCAAGCAGCATATATGTGAAACAGTAGCCCATAAACAGCTTGTCTGTGCTATCTTTGCCACCAAGCAGCTTGTCTGTGTCATCTTTGCCCCAAACAGCTTGTCTGTGCCCCCAAACAGCTTGTCAGTGCCATCTTTGTGACCAAATTGCTTGTCAGTGCCACCAAACGGCTTGTATGTGCCATCTTTGTTCAGAAGCAGCTTAGCAGTACCCCTCAAAAAATGTTTGTGCCTTATGTGTCTCCAAACATCTTTGTGATTTTTGTCACCAGCTTGTTAATGTCCTCAAATAGCCTGCCTGTTCTATCTTTGCTAAACAGCTTGTCAGTCCAACAGACAGCCTGCCTGTGCCACTTTTCTCCCCAAACAGCCTGTCTGTGCCATATTTCCCCACAAAACACTGAGACATCCATGCTATCACATAAACACTTAATCGGACACAAAAACGCACACACATACACATTCATGCTCACATACACATTCATGTTCACACACACTTATGCATACATTTACATTCTAACATACATACATATTCTCTCTCACACAACTTTACCTCACCCACAGCTTTCTCTCTATCCGCCCTTTTTAAGCTGGTCTCCCTGATTGCCATGGGCCTGCTGCTTATATCTCTGGTGTTTGCACACTTGCATTCACTGTGGGGTCATGCAAAGTGACCCGGCTGCATTCCTACGTCCCGGTAGGCCAGTCTGGCCCTGAAGTAATCAGCCAGGGTGTGGAGATACCAAGGGTTATATTCATTAAAACTTGAACAAAGATTACCAATATATATTGACTACATTGTATGTTATCAACCCTCATAAGTTTTTAATGCAAGAATGGCTAAACTGCCTCTGCGTAACGCATAGTTGAAATAGAAACATTTCTTAAAACCTCAATCTCAAAGTGTAATGAATAAATACCCAGCAGAAGTAATTTAACAAAGAAATCCTTTATGACATGCTCTTTTTGGGGAGCTGGTAATTATTGAAATGAATTGTATACAGCGTCATATTGTTAGCAAATGCTCTGAAAACCATTATACCCTGACACCTTTGAAAGCTGAATTAACACATATTCCAGAACCGGCTTGATGAGGACCTGTTTGTTTGTTATTGTTTACTTAACACCAAGAGACATGACTCGATCTCTGACATAAACCTCCTCAGAGACTAACAAATTGCCCAAAATGCAAGGCACTCGATTTACAGGCATTCTGCTAGATTTACAAGTTTCTGTCACAGCTTGAGGTCAAATATAAAAAAAATGCACTCTTCAGAATTAGCTCTGTGTTCCTCTTAATATGGAAATAACTTATCTATTGACGTGTATACCAATCATCCAGATCCTTTAATTGTGTCTAAATTTTTATAATTGGTAATTCTGGGATTGGTATTATCTGTCATAATTACAAGCTACATTGTTCATACCAAACAATACACAATACACAAGTAATCCCTAGACTACAAAATGGTTTCAAAAATGTATGGTCCAAAACAAGCCTGGCATACTTAGGCTCCTTAGTAATTATATCTTACTGTAAACATTTTCTATCTTTTGAACGACTGAGACTATATTTTTTTTTGTCAAATTCCTAACACATGTATATCTAATTAAAAAAATCTCTGCTTTAACTATAAGCCTCCGACACATTAGGCAGTGACATTTTTTTGCATAATACGCCTGCAATTAACCGGTTAAAGGTTGAGTAAACTCTACTTTTGTTAGGCTATTAAATTATCCAGCAAATGAAATAATGAAAACATTCAGCTAGCTAAGCTGACATGTTTTGTTTTAATCAACCAATATTACTTTAATTTACTAACAAAAGCTATAGATTATCTGCTAAACTAATAACTACCTTTCAACGCACATCTGGCAGTAAAAACTTGTAAAAACTTCAGCTAATTATTTACTAAGAATCTATTAGTCACAGAATTTAGAAAACAAAACTATAATTTACATCATTAAGTGTAAACAATCGGCTAATGTCATATTCCTTACCTCTCTATATTAATTTTACTACTGGATAGAGTGAAAAAAACTACGTAAAAAATGTTCTTTTTATATTATGTTCTAAAGAATTGACTGCATAATTTGAAATGGTAAATCTACTCAGTTAATGTTACAGAGTATTTTGCATAACTAATATCACTATAATTAGTCATAGTTCCTATAATTTATTGGAAAAGATGCTCATACCCTCTAGTGTACTACAATGATGGATGTTGGGAACACAACTTCAAAATTACGAATCAAGAAAATTAGTAACAGTTGGAGAATTAGCATGTAAATCAATAATACCTGTCCCCTTTGCATTTTAAAATGGGTTTTACTGTGCGCATATGCACAATGGCATATTATTTCCCTATTTAAATAATTTACCCAGAAATAATTTGGTAACAAATAAATCAGTGTTTTACTTACACAGTTCTTAATATAGGTTTTTTTTGTAAAGACATCTACAATAGTGACTCTTTATAGCAGTAACAAGTGAAGTAAAAATAAATAAAATATATAAAATATACTATATATATATATATATTATATATATATAATATATATATATACACCGTATATATAAATTTGTTGAGATATTATCTAATTAAAGAATATTGCATTTCTTTTTTTTTTAAAGTGTATAAAATATGTTATTATCACTTATATGCATAAACCAAGATAATTTGTCATGAACGCCCTCATTTGCTGTTTCCCCGCAAAGCAGATTATGCTTATTTTTCATTTGGACAGTGGAAAATCAAGCCAGGTGCTTGGCAGCATCAGAGTGTTCAGGTGTAACTGTGCCAGTAATGCTACATTACAAGTAGCGTGGATGAAGAATGAGGCATGGAGAATCCGGGGACTGCGGTGCCTAGGGCCCTTCCCTTTAGAGTGGTCCTGCTGATGAGACAGGTGTTGTATCAGACTGAAAAGAGCAAACTTTTCTTTTATCTTGCAAAGTCAGCATTTTGAAGTAGCTGAAACATTTTATTGCCTTTGTAAATCTGCAATGTGATATTCAATTAATTAACATAACGTGTGACTTTTTAATTAGAAAGTATCTTATATAGCGTATTTTTGTTAAGGATAATGCTTTAGCATTGCCTGTACCAGACATGATTATTAACCCTTTTTAGTCAATTGCGAAATGGGTCAAAGATAGACAGTGGATATAAAGCTCTACATTATATAAAAGAAAAGCATTTTTGTGCCACAAGACATAATCTTCTATTCTGACAATGACTGTGCTAGGGATGGAACAATAGGGGACACAGCTGGTGCAAGGCCCTCACCCGCCAAGGGGCCAGCTGAGAAAACGCATTGGATCTCCCTTCATCGGCCCAACTATCATAAAGGAGGCCCCTGCACTGCCTTGGCCCATTTTACGGATTAGATACCTTGATACATTTGAGACACCATTAATTTGTATAGTAGTTTTGTTTGGACGTGAAGTAGAGTAGCTCAGATTTAATGTAAGAAGGTACATAAGAGGGTGTAGGATAACTGAAAAAGCCTTCCAACAGAAGTGGTAAGAAATGAAAGAATCAGTTAACACTGGTGTTTTCAGGGGTTATTGAAACAAATATTTCTTCTCTGATAGAAATTTTAATGAAATATGAGCACTGTTTTATTGATAATTTAAGTTCAGTAAAATCTGTCAGTCAAAATGGCAGGTCACAGCTTATGTGTATATGTCATTGCATGCACATGCGCAGTATAAGCACTCATTATTTTTCCATTTCATGCAATATTTTTTTTAGCAAAAGGCTAACTTTAGGTTTCAAGGCTTTAAAAACTGATAAATGGGTAGAAGATTTGTTAGTAAAACATTGTACATAAATGTAGTTGTGAAATGCAAACCATCCATTGTGCGATTGGTTGATTGTTATGGTTCTATGTGTATTATTATTATTTATTGTTTATATAGCGCCATCAAATTCCGTAACACTGTACAATGGGTGGACAGGACATAACATGTAGTATGTAACATAACAATTTGACTTACAGAGACAACGGGTGAGGAGGGCCCTGCTCAAATGATCTTACAATCTAGAGGGAGTTGGGTGTATTACACAATAAGAAAAGGTAAAAAGTGCCGTTGTTAGGGATGGAGCAGCCACACTAGTAAAAGTATTGCATGAGAGGGACTAGGAAAGGTGAGCTAAAGGAATATGGAAGGGCGCTAATGTGCTATGTTGTAAGCATCCTTAAAGAAGTGGGTCTTGAGGGATTTTTGATGGATTAAAGACAAGCAGAAATTCCAGAGGATTTTTCAGCGGGCCAGTCCCACTTGAGACCAATCTGTAGGCGATAGTATGAAGAAGCTAGAAATCAGAGGGAGAGACTGATAGAAGCGAGATCATCGGTATGAGCGGAGAGCACCGGTGTTGGGAGTGTATTTTAGAGAATGCAGGTGAGTGAGAGTGGGAGGTGGAGGCGGCAAACGCCTGTGAAGGGCTTTGAAAGTAAGAGTGAGTATTTTAAAATGAATCCTGAAGCGCACAGGCAGCCAGTGAAGAGACTGACAGAGGGGAGAAACGTTAGTAAAGCGATGTGAGAGGAAGATAAGTCTGGCAGCAGCATTCATGGAGGATTGTAGAGGGGTGACACTGTTAAGAGGGAGGCCAGCTAAGAAAGGATTACAATAATCAAGGTGGGAGATAAGGGCATGGACAAGACCCTTAGTGGCATGCTGTGTCAGGAAGGGATGGAGACGGCAGTTTTTAGAGACAGACTGAATGTGGGGGGTAAACGAAAGGTCGGAGTCAAGGGTGACACCAAGCCAGCGGGCATGAGGAGATGGGGAGATGATAGCACCATTAACATTGAGGGCAACTAATGGGGGAAACTTAGCGTTGGAGGTCTGTTAGTATGTCATACACAGGAAGGTGTAGTTAGTGGTGTATCTTCAGAGGAAGGACTTAGGGACCCGTATTGGGACCTATACGTTAAGTATAGTATTTTGATTAGCAAAATTAGAAAATTATCTTATTGGTAAGGCATGGCTTTTGCAGATAATGCAAAGGGCTGCAATAGGATATGCATTCCCGGTGGAACAAACCGAATGGCAAGTGATTTAAGTAAATTATGGTTGAGAGTGTGGAAGCTGCAGTTTAACATTGATAAATGGAAAATAATGCACCTGGGACGTAAAAATCGGAGGGCAGAATATTGTGTGGAGGGCACTGTTCAGTCAGTGACAACAGAAGAGAGGGACTTGGGGGTAATTATTTCTGTGGACTTAGAGGTAAGCAGACAATGCAAGAAAGCATCAGAAAAAAAGTAAATAGGGTGCTGAGTTGTAAGGCTAGAGGCAATAGTAGTAGTAGAACAAAATAAAGCTGGTTCTGCCAAATTACAGATCTCTGGTCAGACCTCCCCTAGGGCATTCTGTGCAATTTTGAAGACACATCTCCAGAATGATATTGATATATTAGAGAGATTTCAGAAGAACAATAGTGGGTAAGGATACAGATTTTCTCCCACTGTGCAAG
This sequence comes from Spea multiplicata, assembly GCA_009364415.1. NCBI lineage: Eukaryota > Metazoa > Chordata > Amphibia > Anura > Pelobatidae > Spea > Spea multiplicata. The sequence continues at coordinate 71,116 of VKOC01016378.1, forward strand.
AGAGAGATTTAGTACAGACTCCCAACTGCCAACTTTCATTTTTTGGCAGGAAATATCACTGCTCCCAAGTTAATAACAAGTGTATCAAATAACTATTAGCAAAAATAAAACACAATATAAGTACATTATTTATTAAGTTTATATATATATATATATCTTTATTTTCATTGGATAACAAAGTCGGGATGCAGACTTCACAAAGAGAGGTCATCTTATTTTTCAAGGTTATGATAATGGCATAGGAAGTAAGAAAATATTGGATATACTTTCTTCTCTCTTTTACCCTTATTACCCTTTCAAACACCAGTATTCAGAATATAACACGTGCTGTACCTTTTCTGCACAAATTACAAAAGCTCTCTAAAAACCCACCATGTTCCAGACCTTTACTCCTAACACTTAGCCTCCTAATCAAGCCATCTGAATGATGAAGAACCTCTAAAGCTCATCCTTGATTCAATTAACAATGTCTACGGATCATCCTTGATTCAATCAACTCATCCCTATACAAGCAGTCCTCTCCTATTGTTTTTACTTGCTTTTATTTATTTTACATAATTTAACTGCTTCTTATTGTAAAAGTGCTACGGAATCTGCTAGTGCTAGAAAACAAGGAAGGGACAAGAAGTCAAAGCAGGCATATAACAGGTTGCAGGGGGATATTGATGAAACAATATAAGATGGGATAGGGAAAAAGAACAGAAGGTAAAATGCATGTTTGGAACGGCAAAGCATAAATGGTACATATTACCACTGCTACATGAAAAGAATGATTAGAAGTAAACAAAAGAATCAGCTACAAGGTCCCATAAAGCTTTGTTTGAAATAAAATGCTTTTAAAGATTGCTAAGCAGCTATGTCCCATATTTAATTAAAATTTAGAGAATGTAGTTATGCAAGCAATTAACAGTATTTGTTTTAAATTAATCATTTCATTTGTATATAGCAATCATTTCTTCTTCTGAATATACAATACCATTGTCTATAATTCTAAAGTTTTCATTGTTCAAAACCTGAAATCCAAAAAATATTTTTTCTTTGCTATATGAAATATTGAAGTCTCAACTACTCAAAACCTAATATAAGATCTGCTTATATTGTATTGCAATTAGAAGACTTTTTGGTAGGGAGAGGTTGGCTGACTTTTTGGTCACCACCACCAGTGGTTCCACTGCATAGAGGGGCATCTAGAAAACCTGGCCTTCAAATAGGCCTTTTTCTCCAAAGTGGGAGCGAAGAGGCCACATAATCAGATGTGGGAAATGGGGCTCTGGATGGATAAGATTGCAGACCCTGTGTTTATGTGGCCTTTTATTTGAATACTCACCCCACCTTTCTTCACTAAAGATGGTCAGGCATGATACATTGGGCTTAAAATATTTTTTTTACTAAGATCAATATTCAGAAAAAAATAATAGAGTTGTATTGTGTTAGCCATAGAAAGAGGGAATGTATATTTGGTAAAGATGATACCTTTATTGGCTAACTGAAATATAATGGGTTGCAAGCTTTCAAGACTATCTAAGTCTCTTCTTCAGACTTCTTCTACTGCCTGAATAAGAGACCTAGAAAAGCAATCAGTTATCCAATAAAGGTATCATCTTTACCCTTTACCCTTTTCACAATCAAATTGTACCTTTTTATCTGTGCACGTGTTTAACACTTTTTAATAAAAGGATTTTATTCAGACAGAAATTTTCCATAGACTAAAAATGCCACAGTGACCACCAGTGTGAATCGTCAGATCTGAGGGGAGGAACAGAGCTGCAGCTTTTACCAAAAGGTAGGTATGTTTTTAGTTGAACAGGTTTAAATACTCAGTGGTAGATACTTAATAATATTCATTTGAAAAAAAAGAAAAATATTTGGCCATAATGAAGTTATACACATTAGCATTTTTGGCCCAAGTTCAGGAATTTGCAAAATGTGAACACCTCCATCAAACATACTCATGAAAAAGTCATGTAGGAATTTCAAGACAGAAATTATTGCCATTACACTAGGAAAGTATTTAAAATGTGTTGAGCCTTGGAATCACTTGATTTGATTTATGATATTGTTTTTAATTCAGTCTTTCTTATTAATATATTTTTTTAAATCACATCTTGGCATCGTATATGAGATTTGTCAGCCTTCTTTAAAACTGTATTTCTTTACTCCCTCATCGCAGTTTATGCAGCCTCATTAAATTAGGAAAAATAATTGAGTCCGTGGTGTTAAATATCCGCAACTTTAAAAATTAGGAACATTTCAGCATCAGGTATAATTATTATTACGTTTCCAGATGCCTAAGATTAAAGATAAGCTATTAAAAGTTTATTTTAGTGAAGATTATATTTAAATATATTATATCTATTTTCCAAAATTAAAACAAATATTAATATAAAATCAGTAGTCATTAGACAATTGACAGGTCGATAAGTCGTTAAAATTGAGATATGGGTTTTTAAAATCATAGTGATTTTACAAAAGACCATGTTTTAGAACATCATTTTGAAAAATTATCTAAGAGTGGAACAAAGAATTCTATCAGTGAGTAAAAAATGTAACATTTTTTATTTTTCAGTCTAAATGCTTTTCAGACACAATAACAGCATTGCAAATAACTAATTTTCATTTAGGGGAGTGTACAATTAAATACATTTTCCCAGATTTTGCAATAAAACCTAAAAGAACATCACAGATGAATTAATGTCAAAAGAGAAAATTTTGGACCAAATGTATAAAATCTTGACTAATACATCATTGGTATTAATATTTATATATTTGGAGATGAATAGATAGGCATAGAAACAAACATGTACAAACCCAATTTGATAGTATTACAAATTCAATTAACAAAGATGCAACCTAGAATGGAGTAGTTAAATAGCTGCAGTTGGTTTGAGGCTATGTGCATAAGGATATTTATTTGTAATCACTGTAACATTAGCAATAATTGCTATGTTAATTTACCAGCGAGGATTTGACTTTACATTAGTTTGGTATTTCCCATGGTAGGAATGTGAAAGCTTTGTAATAAAGTGATATCTGATTTCAAGAAGACCTAAGTAAGTGTAATTGGATAATGCGAGATGTTCCATTTTAAAATTATTGTAGAGATAATCACAGTTTCTTGTGTGTTGCATCTTATGCAAGTTTTTAAGTTAGTGAATCCTGTTCGAGAGAGAGAGAGAAAGAAAAAGAGATAGGTCTGTCCACTAAGAAGTTTAGTAGTGACTCAAGTTAAGAGTTAACTTGACTGATCTGACTCAACTTCAGTAGCTTGCCCTCGCAATGGAACACCTACAAAAGAACTTGCAGAATTTGTGAATACCTAGACCTTTAAATGTTTCAGGGCAGAGTGTGCAAATTCAGTGTGAACTTGCATGTCCTCATCTGTATCTTGCAAAATTAATCATTCCTGCCACTATATTAAAGAAATAATGTAATTAAATAATCATTTGGGGGGTTTTGCCTTGTCATTCATGCCCTGCTAATATGGTGGGGGTCAAATCCCCTATCAGAGTGTCTTCTGACTTCTTTGTCTGTTCTACTTATTTTTGCTGTCTATTTTACATACCATTCAATTTTCTTCTGCTTGCATTTAAATACTAAGTCCAGCAATGCTTTTCATTTAGAGACATCAAGCCAGGAAATATGCTATTTACTTAAAGACCATCAAAAATATTTTGGTTAGTACATTAAAACATCAGCTAAGGTACTAAGACCAAGAGCGTGGCTAGAATCCTCCCATACATGGTGTATGAAGTGAGAAACTGTATTTTTAGATCTTTAGTTCTAAATTCTTTTAGATCTAATTCTTACGATTGTTAACATTGTTGACATTCTAGTAAACTAATACATATTACATGATGTCTGCTGGTAAACAAAGATACATACAAAACTACTTTTTTACACTGGATATTTGGTTTACTAAAAAAAAATAGTTTGTTATGTAAATTACGAATGTCATTTTTTGCAAGCACATGATTTTAGAGTGGATAATGGTTCCTGGGAGTCACTTTAATGGAAAATATGTTTTAAAAAATTATTATTTGGGGCGGAGCTTGCCCTTGGTCCATGAGGCCCTTGAAATTACTGTAAGCATTAGATTGAGCATCGTTTACTTACCTTCTCCTGTGAACATCCTAAAAGGGACAATAGTGTGTGTCAAAAAACCCTGAAAATCTTACCCTGAAGTGGCTTCTTGTTTAAGGGTAAATGCTGATACACCAGCAACGCCCAACATTACCATGACAAGGACAGCTTGGCACGTGCGCAGCTTTCTCACTACCGCCAGCCCTGCACCAAGGTCAGGGCCGGCCCAAGACTTAATGCCGCCTGGGGCGAAGTTTAAAATAACGCCCCGGGGGGGGGGGCATTTTAAACTTCGCCGACGGCATTATCTACCCTTACCCCCCCCTTTGTACTTACCTTTAAAGAGCCCTGCGGCGAATCTCCCTGCTCTGCCACGGTGCCAGCTTGCAATGCTGAGCGCCGGAAATTGACGTCACTTCCGGCGCTCAGCATTATAAGCCGGCACCGAGACCGAACAGGGAGACTCGCCACAGAGGAGAGAGAGGGGAGCGCCGAGCGGGTAAGCGGAAACCACTTAATGACACATCACTGGTGGCAGAGGCAATACAAGCCAAAATGGAAGCACTGGAATACGCCACAGAGGACTTGAGCAACCGTTCTCGCCACAAAAATATCTGAATATGCAGATTTCCAGCTGCAATGGTTCGCAACCACTCACACAATGCTTTAGGAAGGCTAGAAAATCTTCCAAGACACCAAAGTCTTAAAAGTTTTGCTTAGTGAGGGCCTTACAGATGGCATCCCTTTACTGATGTTGTGGGGTCAAGTGGTTTTAAAAAGTTGTGTATGGCTCTGAAACACCCTGAGGTGGTTATGGACAGGTTTCTCAGGATGGCAGGGTCCCAGTTAGCAATGAACAGGGCAAGAATTAAGGTGAATAAGGCAGTATGCGTAATGGTGGAGTAGTCTTTCGGCACTGTTTACTTGAAACTGACATGAGCAACCTGTTGCAGGCAGGTGGGGTTCATCTTAATGATATAGGTTTAGATATTCTTTGTTTTGGCTTTCATGAAGGGATTGAAAAGGCCTTGTTGGTGTGTGAGAGCCAGGAAGCTTAAGGGGGTCAAGGTTCCCTCTTTAATGGGGATAAGTAGATAATGGGGGAGATCTGGCCTATATTGGGGTTATAGGCTGAGGTTATATTGGTTGTCATTACACCAGCTAGCCAGGAGTTTGTGCTAATTAGAAGAATTGAAAGTATGGGCCCTCTGAGCTGGTGACCAGCGGCTTGTGGGTTTAAAAGTTGAAAATGTGAGTGTGAGGATCTGAGAGCGTGAGTGTAAATGTGGATGCCGAACAATGAATTTAATTCCCAAATTTAAAATGGCCCCTGATTTTCATCCAAGATGAACAGGCGGTAAACAAAATTTGTTGTCCGAAAATACATACATATATATAACACTCTCAGTTACTTTTAGTAGCATACCTAGGAACACTCACGGTTTCACAGTATTTTATGGTTGAATCCCCCAAATTCATTTACCCATTTCCACATTCACCAGCGAAACGCCGTGCAGGAGATGTGTTCGCCAATGGTTTATATTTGAACAATCAGTATTTCAACCCTCTTTATTGATAAGTAGATGAGTAGCGTATTGAAATGCCAAACATGCAAATATAAATTACTGTATGTTACAGACTACTCTTTGTAAATAGATGCATAATTTTTTTGTAGACAAAAAAACGAACTGTTATTTACCTGCCATTAATAGGTTTTTTACAGTGTGTGCATAATTCATCTTAATGTTAGTAACATCTACACTGGAATTGTTCTGTGGTTCAAGAACATAATCGCCAATTATTGAAAGCGTCAAATCACACATTGGAAGAAACTCTTCGGGGTGATTTTTAATGCTTTCAACAAATGCTTACATATTTGATAACAGTTATTTAAAGTCACGCAAGTCCATTCTTCTTGTACTGTGTTACCAACCTGAACTGCTCTTGTAATATGAGATTTCTGCGATGCTCATGAGAAAATATTGAGACAGGTTCTTGTGCGCTGATTTTAAAGTCTTTTATCTGTGGGAAAAGCAAAGTAATTTCTTCTCTAACATTCCCTCATAACACATACACGCACCTCAAGGGAAAGAAATTCAATTGCGGGAGCCAGATGTTCGTTCTTACTGTATCTTACAAAGGCTGGAGCACTGCGGAGAGTGTTTGGCAACTGTAAAACTCATAGTACCGTATTTCTCTTGTGCATTTTAACACAAAAGAATTTTAAATATGTTAAGGTGAAGTCAGTGAAGGTGGTGAATTAAGTCAAGGGGAACTTTACTTTGCCGCAGTGCACCGCTTTTTAACTGTGGCTGTATAACAACGTTTCAGTTTCTGTTCCTCGACTGATCCACCGGGACTTTGTAAGCCACACCAGTCAAAACCATAACACATTCTGATTTTCCTTTGTATTGACAGTAACTCAAGCAACAAATTGGATAATCGATTAAATACATTAGATTTAACTCATATAGAATCTATGGTGTTGCATTTCATACGCTGCTCCACTTTTATGGTAATTTGAAACTATTTGTAGTGACCTGACATATTCAGGGGTGCGATGGACAGAAACAATACTGGCTAGCCATCCACGCAGATCATTGTTACGTGTCCAGACCCTCTGCAATAGGGGAAGGAAAAGCTTGTTACTTCCAGTTCTGGCTCAGCTACAGCTCACATTCCTTCTGCTCCCATCCTGGAGGACATGGACAGACATCATGGTACCCAGCCAGGACAATTCCTATACAAGAGAACCCATCTTGCTAAACTCACAACACATCAGGCAATGATTGTAATTGCTTTTATAGGAAATAGTTATTGCTGTGCATCATTCTTTCCAGGTTGATGTATCGGTTTGTCTTAGTCTGTCAATTCTTGTCTTGTCATACTCCTTGAATTTATGTATTGTATTAAGCGCTGGGTAAACTGTTGGCGCTATATGAATAAAAGATAATAATAATAATATTTATGAAATACAAGCAGAGATATCTATGCAAATTCTAAAAGCTGCTTTGAGGACCACTGGACATGCCGGTGGCCAATGTATTGTTTGAGACGGACGAGATAATGAACACTAGTGTTTCTTCTCGTGCTGAATTGTCTCCTCTGTCATCGCTACATCATGTTTGATTTTCACATACCCTAATAATTGAGCAAGAGAGCTAACACTGGGCAATCTTGTAGTAGCTGTGGCTTGTGTACGTCTTTTATTGTTGTGTATGCAACTAAATTGAAATATCTTTCACTTGAAATATTGACTTTAATATCTCATTTGAAAAATTCATGAAGCCTTTGATGTTAAATCCATACTCAATTTAGCCAAATGCCATTAGAATATGCAATACGCATGAATACGGGAGAACATTATTGTCTCTCTTTCTGCAGAAGAATTACATTTTATGACTGTAAAGTCAGGATCTTTTTTGGATTTTGTGCAGGAGGAAAAGAAAAGGGTAAGGCGGCACATTAGGAGTGAAATGAAAAGTGGTATTGATTAGAATCCCATTTCCCTACTCAGCTTCATGTCTTAAATGCACTGAAATAAGGCAGTGCTATTGCAAGCAACAATACCCTGTAATGAATGGAACAATCTCTAGGAAATTAGTGTACACGATCACAACGGAGCACAGATGTTGCTCATGGTAACTGCCATTAATTTTTTTCTTTCTATAACTGCATTTACATACATTTTTTATTTCCTAATAGTTTCATAATAAAAAAGTGACAATAGAGGGTGATTTCATAAAACATGCAACTTTGGGATTTTGGAAGAGGTACATTGCAAAGTGAAGAATATATTATAAGAATTCTCAAGAATCACATTTCCTAAATGACTCACGATAGCGTTTTGGGGGAAAAAAGCAGAGAAGACGACGAAAAAAATCAGGCTTTTAGCAAATTAATTTTTATACTGAAATGCAGACTGACAAATGTCGCAACATGCTTTGAGTGCTAATATAGTGGTGCTTGCCTTTAGTAATTTATGAGAACTTCCCACTCAGCTATCGATCAAATTTAAAAAAGTAAATGCCATTAACATTAGACAATAACTGCTCTAAAAAATGTTTATTTTTATCACTACATTCACTGATTTTTTTTTATAAATGCACTAGAGATTGGGATATTTTTAAAAATCAGATCTTTTAAACAGATTAGTTTAATGTAATCTGTGCCTTGCATGCTCAAGGTTTCTATATGATTCTGACACCATATATAGGAGTGAATCATAATCACACTGTCACGCACAGCGAGGTTGGAGACACTGATGCAGGTAGGACACAGGCCAAGGTCGGGGTACCAGAGGTCAGAATAAACTATAAGCAAGCCGGGGTCAGGAATCCAGAGGTCAGACTAACAGGAACAAGCCAACGTCAAACACTGAAGATGAGAACCAAAACGCGCACCATGAAACATAGGCATGATCAACAGAGGGCAAAGTCTTGATGTCCACTGAGGACTTATAAAGGATGGGAAGTGATTAGGCACCAATTAGGGCGCACTTCATTGGTTGATGACAGAGGAGGCCACTGTCGGCGACCAATAGAGTTGCTCTTACGGACCTTTAAAATCCTGGCGCCAAAGCTTCTGCATAGTGTGTACCGCGTTAAACCCGGGTATTAACTCCTTCTAAAAAAAACAAAGAAAAAATATGAACATGAAACATATTCGCCCCAACCAAACACAGGAACGGGCGAATATTCATGGAATACAAAGATTTTTTTCCCCACTAAGACGAATGTGAAGACGAACACAAAGAGTTAGCCAGCACCCAAGTCTAGTAGATACTATATACAGTATATATGTAAGGAGGCGCTAGAGACATAGTTGACCTAGAAGTCTAAAACAAAATAGAAAAAGGCTGATCCTCAGTCACCACCACCGTATTTCTATTTACAGAGATAGTCTTGACCCTGATGCCATTTCTGTCTTCGACCCTCTATCCACCAGTCATAGGCTAGAGCAACTTAAGTGAGGGGTGTTAGTAAAAAAGGTGCAATTGAAGAGTCTGGTTGTGTATACAGAGCGCTTAAATGCTAAGCTCTAGCACCCTGGTGGACAATCCAGGGGGTTTCATAGACACAACTTGACCTTAAGGTCAGGGGACCGAGCTTTCCCTCTCTTACATGTTATGACTTATGATGACTTATGATCTTAGCCAAAAGACAGAGAAGTGAAATATCATATCCTATGATCTATTACATCTATTATAAAAAATATTGAAAATATGCAGCAGCTTTCTGAAATAAACATTGGTGTCCTAGGTACAGACTAGCATTTGAATTGTGAAGTAGAGCTTAACGCCTTGGACTCATTTTTGTGATATTCTATAATAAATTTATATTAGCATGAAAAACTATTTTTAATGAGAAAACATGACATTTTTATGTCACATAAAAAACAACATATATTTATGTGGATTTGTCTAAATCTGAATTGTAAATGCTTTGTAATAATAAGCATTTGCATGCAAACAGTCATGCAAAATCCCTAGTAATAAATGAGGTATATACACATACAATGTTAAACAAATAAAGCATGCACTTCTACTGCAAATCATTTATATCGTATTACATTCTATTACCAGGATTCCCTGCTTCTCTATCACACAAATGGATTCAGTGACAAGTTCGTTGATGTGAAACAACCAGGTAAAAAGTGTGATCTGTTCAGCCCGAGTTATTAAAGAAATTGGTTCACTCTTTTTTATTTCATGTAGTTTCAGCTATTTATTTGTTCAATAAACAGTTTGGTATGGCCAAGGAAATAATGAATATTGATTACTGGATCGATCACTTATTAAGAAGCAGACTAAGGGAAATTATTTATCCAATCAATTCTAATTTTTGATTTGTTATTTATATTTTCCGATTCCATTTTCCTCTACCCCGGGGAAAGAAAATGTATAGAGAGAAAGGTACAGAAGGAAAGAGAGGTAACATGAGACACTAGCAAATTTAGTGCATAATGTAGACTAATATACAGTTTCTCTGTTTTGGGAATGTCTATTAATAGTGTGAGCCAATGATAATAAATCTCACTAATGTATAGAAGTATAAATACATTTGATATCCTGTAGAATTAAACAGTGTTTCTAATATGTCGGATAGTCCTGCACTTACTAAAAGACCATTGCTTCTGTAAATCTCTCAGTTTATATGCCTGAACATATGAGAGAAGTACAAACTAAAGGGTTGGTATGCTACATTTAAAATGGAATGCAAGCTAATACAAGTTAATTGAGCAACAGTTTTGTTTAACCTAATGGAATAGGTTTTGTGTATAGATTATATACGGATGTTTCCTTCTAGATAATAATATAGATTTTAGTTGTTAACTCAAAGTATTAATGTGGGAGATTGATGAGTGGAAAGCCAAGTATGTAGTTAACAATAGACTTGTGCATTCAGATTTTGTCAATTTCGTCGACTCGTCTCTCGAAAACGAGGCAAAAACCTCAGAACTTTCATCTGAAATACGCAGGCTCTTTCACTCCCACACTCTCCTATTCTTATCCACATTCTCGCTCTCTGAATGTCTCCCTAGCTTCTCTTCCGTGTCTCGAAGGCTCCTCTTCCATGTCTCGCATCTTCTTATTCTTCTCTCATCTTTCTTCATCCAGATCTGCACGGACAAGACCTCCTGGAGAACTTCCCTCAAAATGAGGGAACGTCCCCTCTCCCAATCCTCCAATTTGAGGAGAGGACTTCACCAGAAGCTGCACCATTTTGACAGAAGTTCACACAACTTGGAGCTTCCGGTGATGTCCTCTCCTCTGATCCCCTACATTTTTGGAGGAAGTTTGCCAACACGTTATGTCCATGGAGATGCAGACGAAAAGAAAGAAGAGAGAAAAGAGAAGAACAAGAAGATTAGAGAAGAATCATTTTTGTCAGAGAGTAAGTGAGAGCTTGAGAGACTAAGGTGGGCGTTGGACAACAAATTTTAAGTTAAAACGCCCTTGATTTTCCTAAACGAATGGGCAGGAAGCGGAATTCGTTATCCCCTTTGCACATGTCAAAACAACAAATTTACACAGGGATCTAATTCACTAAACCATAAGTTTGCAAATTTAAGTCCAATTTACAGATTCAGTAATACCAACTTGCATTTGCACTCACAAACAAGTCACGCTTAACCACCAATGAGAAATGAGAAAATTTTCTAAATTATGTTGTTTACTTATTCCGGCAGAGTTTCCAGAGTAAGTCTAGAAACTGCTGTAAACAATGTTGTTTTGTGCCTTTCCATTCTTCTCATTGGTGGTTAAGTGGTTTTGCCATTCTCTCAACACATATTGTCATGATATATAATTTCTGGCTTATGTTAATTATGGCTGAGAACGCATGTAGTCAGAATCATTGAATAGCACCACACATTAGTATACAGAAAGAACATTCTGTGAAGCTTACAAAATTGTTTGTAGGGACATCTTTTATGTTCCATTTATGTGAGACGTGGCACTATTTCAATTCCTCTTCTGTTTGCCAAAGAGATGGAGCTGTTTATGATGCACCTGTTTTTGTGTGAAGCAGGACAATTAACCCCTTAATGACAAAGCCCGTACATGTACAGGCTCAAAATGCATTGTTTTCAAAGGGTTTAGGGACTGCCCATTGTCCATAAGGGGTTAATAGAACTCCTTTCTCCCGAGAGCACCTAAGAGGTAGAAGTACCATTGTAAGTAATGCAAACTTGCATACATCAACAACAAATCAGAGGCTGTTAAGCATGCAGGATGCATGTTTATGACTGCATGTAAAAAAATCAGATTATTAATAAACGTTACCATTTTTTTCCTAAATTCTAATATACTTGACTTTTTGCGTTACTTATACTTTCACTTTATATAATATCTTTTGTCATCCCTGCTTCAGGGCCTTCTTAATGTGCCGCCTGGTCAAAGACTATAGTTTAATATATGAAGGAGAAATATGGCCCACTGCATCAAGTGTGGTCATTTTTGGCCAGTCCAATTGACTTACAATTGCATCAAGAAAATGAATAACAGCATAGATAAATTATCACTTAACCATTTTGTTTTAAAAACTCAATGTTTTCTTTAGTAGGTAATTTGTCACCAAACTAATTTCCTTCAGAATAAAATCTGTGTGTAATATTATCTTACTGTTTACTAATGGCTTGGTTGTTTCATTTCAACGGGATCTAATTAAAGCATTATTCACCACATATTAAATAAACTATATCATAATACTGCTCACCAACATAAGGTAAATGTGCGGTATTCTGGGATTTTGCCGGAAGAAGAATATGGGTACTAACAACAAACTCAATTTATCTTATTTTGCTGGAAGGCAGAAAGAGAAATACAAAAGTAGCTCTTAACCTTAACATCAAGCTAGAAACACATTCTTTTAATTGTAAATCTGCTTAAATATTAATTAGGTTGTATCGTTTCCATTCTGACTTTGCTTTTTCTTTCAAATGCATTTCCACTTGCCATCTGCTACCACAATAGAAACGACCTAAGACCATTGTCTACAAACTTTCATTAATATGCCTCTTATCTCACATTTTTAAATTCATAATATACTTCATGGGATGCCAGAGTTCTGCGAACAGACGTCTACTGGTCATTTATGAAAGACTATAGAGACCACTTTATGTGTTAACTGCATGACCTCAATTCATGCCCCTAACAGATGCATCTCTAACATGCCCCAACCATATAACATCTCCCCATCTCTAACAGATGCATCTCTAATGCATATAACATCTCCCCATCTCTAACAGCCTCTAACATGCCCCAACCATATAACATCTCCCCATCTCTAACAGATGCATCTCTAACATGCCCCAACCATATAACATCTCCCCATCTCTAACAGATGCATCTCTAACATGCCCCAACCATATAACATCTCCCCATCTCTAACAGATGCATCTCTAACATGCCCCAACCATGTAACATCTCCCCATCTCTAACATGCCCAACCATGTGTAACATCTCCCCATCTCTAACATGCCCCAACCATGTAACATCTCCCCATCTCTAACAGACATTGTACATGTGCAGTGGCTTCAACTGCAACTGTTTATACAGGAAATTAAGAATACAATATAGTTATCTAAACTTTTGCAGTTTTTTTTTGTTCTTGGTCACTTATTTTATAATGCAAAGTTCCTGGATAGTCACTTAAATCTTCCCCTGGTGGTTTTATTAAATGTACATAAATTAAACAGATTGTATGCTCTGCAGGACATGTGGTTACTCCCCATGTTCACTTATTAATACATTTGAGTATCTTTTTTTTTTTATAAACCTTTGTCTAAGCATTGTTTAATTGCATGTGCATACACATAGCTTACTGAAATGTTATTTTTATATTTTTCAAAAAATATTACTATTTTGTGAATTGTGCTTGCTAAGAAAAAATAACTTTCAATTTCTCTAAATAAAATAATGGTGGGATTCTGCCTAAGGTGTAGTCGGAAAAAATATTTTTAGAAAACTTAGAACTTAGACTCCAAAGTAGGATCAAGAATGACAAAATACTAAATGTTATATTTACAATAGTAATAGTTGGTGTTTTTATTTTTTTCTATGTTCTTTGTAAAATGTTCATGCTGATGAAACATATTACAATATCGTGTAGTATGGAACAGCCAGGCACTCTAACTCTTTGAGGACAGTAGTTCTATGGACTTTTAGAGGACCGAAGACTGTATGAATTTTCTGTCCCACTTTAGCGTGTGGACTACCGGTTTACTTTACACTTTAGCGTGTAAAACCGAGGCTGTCTGCACAGTGTATTAGCAGCCGGATAGCAAGCCGCAGGAGCGGTAAGGTAAGCAGGGGCGGGAGGTGGGATGTATGTATATGTGTACTTGTGTGTCTGTGTGTGTGAGCATGGATGTGTAAGTGGGGTAAGATGGAGTGTGTGTTAGTGAGTATGAGTATGTGTAATGTGTGTGTTTATATATGTTGTATGTTGGAAGGGGGGCAATGGGCACAGACCAGTTGTCTGTTGATTTGGAGAAAGAAGAAATAAGAGTAGTGAACAACGTGACAAGGTACCAGTGTCATATGGCTTATTCAAGCTTTGCTTAACGCTTGCAAGACCATGTTCTCCTTTTGTAGGAGCATGTCAGAATCAATAGTTCCCCAGTCAAGGACTCTGTAGCATCCACAATAATCTGGCCAATTCACACTGACAGGCCTGTACCATTATGTGAAAGATGCATCTGTCTCCCATTCACCTGGGGTGATAGCCCTTTTACCAGTCCTGGCTACGTGATGTAAAATCTCAACGTCAATGACAACTTCCAGTTAGCATTTCTCTCCATGTCTCGCATCATTTTGACTTTTGAATGAACTTATACTGCACTGATTTACACTTTGTATTCACTGTCCTTCCTAACGCCACACAGGCTGTTAAGAGTATAGATGTTTTTTTCTATGCTCACAAATGCCCAGGATTCTCTTTATTTTGTCAGGTTGATTGTGAAGGAGTGTGTGAGGGAACTGTCCATCACTGGGGCCCCTGGAGAGGACTGAAAGCAAGCCTGCTACCAACAGATTGTGTCTCCCTGTCCTGTTGAGAGGGACAGTTGTCCACGCCTAGGACCGAAACTCCCCAGTCTTCAAGTGTACCCCAGTACTGGTTAGCAGGACAGAGGCCTCTTGCCAGCTCCCCTGCATCCACAACTGTAGGAGCGACGGAACTGTGCTCCACGACTTAACAGGTTGCAGACCCGGTTGGGGTCTGGCCCCACTTCAGTCTTCTTTTTAAGGGGAGTTATGTGACAGAATGAGCTGTCATACAGGGCCCCAGGGTACTCAGAGATCGCTTCAGCCTGGCTGCCAAACAAAGATAGCACAGCTAGGAACTCGATTGTTTAACTAATCCCATCAATAGGATTGCTGCCAGGGGAATTAAAGGTTGGGTTGTCTACATGTACCTGTTTATCAATGTTAATTTATGTTAATGCAGTTCTGTGGATACATGAGGCTATGTTTTACATCAATAAAATATTAATTCTTGCTGTACTCAGTTCAAGGTAGTTGTGTCTACTTATTGGGTACACATAGCAGGGTTCCAAGGTGTGCATGCTGACTGGTGCTGGAAGTGATTCTCTGGGAGTTACTACAGTTCTCTTGGTGAACCTGTTATATTGATATTTAATAAAGTGAATAATTGACCTGTATGAGCTGTCAAGCACACATAAACAGCTGCAATGTTTAGGCACTTGAGTTAGGTCAGTGCTACGTTATACTGTACCAGAGCTGTAATTAGTGCTTCTGCCACCTTGGCAGGACCAGAGGTCCCGTCTCACTCTCAGCTCGGGGTCAACAGGTAATTCAATTGTGCCCTTAACCTTACGGCACCTTGCCCCATGGAATTTATGGGCCTGCATTATGCTGTAAGATCTAACATGCATGACCTTAATTCCTTTGGCCTGCTGTTTAACTGTGGATGTATTTTCCTACTGCATTGCATTGGTGATTATGATAAGTTCAGTTTATTAGCTGTGCCCACAGAAATGCTGATTTTCCAGCAAACTTTGGGTTTATCCATTGCTGCTCTTCTAGAATCATGAGCTGTAATGATTTCTATAAGCAAGCATCATAATGTGATACTATTAGTGCAGCTCATATATTTTGCTTTAAGTTAATGGATTTGTTAATTTTGAACCAAGATGTTTTGCTTTGCTTTGCCAAAATATTACCAGAGGGAGCAAGGAGTTCTTATTTCATATTAAATAGTTTTAAAGTTAACACAGTAGATATTTAATCCCTTTTTTATTTCATTTTACTATGAACCCTGATCTGGGCAATTACCCGTATCCCTTGCTATCCACAACACGCAAGCTCTGCCTAAAGAACATGACAAAATTATGCACTTAATAGGTTTTATATTCAGATATCTAATGGTGGAAAAATATATTCCATTTTGTTTCCCTTGGTTAATCACTTAATATTTTGTTTTTCTTCTGAGCTTTTTACATTAATCATTCCCTCGAAAAAGCACTGAGCATTTTTTTCCAAATTATTTTGATTATATCTATATTAGTCAGCGACTGTAAAAAATGACTGCCATAATTTTTAATAAGTATATTCCAAATTCTCTCTAACAAGCTTCAACAGCTAAATCATTTTTCCTGTTATAAAAGGGAATCGGAAAAGGGCTATAGTAATAATTCTAAAGCAAAAGGAAAAAAAAAACTCTTTAAAAATCATGCAATAAAATGTTAGTGAAGTACATAAAAAACATGTCTGTAATCAGGTCACTTGAAATATACCTGAAGAAGATATAATGAACACACCAATTATATTATTTTTCAACCAAGTTAAAACAGATTTATTGTTCCCTCAACGTAGCTATATATTTTTTATAAAGATCTATCCAACTGAGACCATTCTGCAGGACATCTTGCTGTGCATTAAACAGCCACATAATAATAATCATCATCATAATAAAAAAAATGGACAAAGCCGAGAGAAGAATGAATGAGGAAGGACTAAGGGCATGTGAAGAACAGTCAATATCCAGCAACAGCAGCAAAACAGTTTCAATTTTCTGGTTTATTAATTCAAATTCACACGCACTTGCCAGTTAAAATTAAAGGCTTTTTTTTTACTGCTTTAGTCTAAATTAAAGATTATATTCTGCTCCACAAGTCTGAGTTAAATGGCTTATTTCGCACACCAAGCTCCCATTTTAAACCTAATAAAGAAAATGCATAACAAGAATCTGCAAGCAGGAGACAGGAAAGGGTCTAAATTAATACACCTGTTTCACTTGGGAGCAACTTTATTAGTGTTACAAAATTTGGCTTTCAATTTGGCACCCAGTAGCTCATTTAGAACAGGGCCTGCTTTGTTTTGACAGAAAGGGGTCTAGTAAATGAATGACGTTTGAGCTAGGTGTGAAATGTGAAAGCACAAAATTAACTGCTAAGGTAATTACTGTTCTAATACTGCATAAACAAGCATTTTGAAAATCATTAGAAGTTCAGGGAAATAATGTTAGTGATTAAACAAGGTGGCTTGCATCAGTGAGCACAAGTAAGCTCCTTTAATTACATTTCAAAGCGAGGGGAAAAAGCTAATTAAAATTAGCACAGACTTTCTCAGTGACCAGAACTCTGCTGGTTTCCTAACCAATGGTGGTGGTTCTGTCGTGTTCTGCAGTTTATAAATATTAACAAGTTATTTGTGTGATGTCCTCTAGTTTGGGATAAGCTAATTCTGATGATGATGAGAACAATTTCGACTACAACTCATAGGGTGTCTATACTTTCGCAGGTCATAGAGAAGCCAGCTTTTTAAGACTCATAGGACTACAATGTGACCCTAAAACTAGTAGCTAGTAGGGCTTTGCAGGTGAGTTTGCAGAAGAGTTGAAGCTTCAACTCCTTGACTTGACTATACATTAAGGAGGACTATCATCGGTGAACCTCTCTGAAAAGATCTGACTAGCCTTGCATAATGCGTCTCACATACTTACCAATGCATTGAAAAGAGCTAGCCCTGTGCCTAATTGTAAGAGACACTTGGTAAGGTCAGCCCTTCATAATGCATAGTAAAGTTGTTAAGGTAAAACTGCTATTTTCCTCTTTAGTGAGTGTACTGATACTATCTTTGGCCCTTGTGGATTGCTTTTTAATCTGTCGATTTATTTGCACATTGTTTCATGGAATGATATGGAATTGTTTCATGGAATGATGCAGTGACAAGATCCGTTGTGTCCCCCCAGCCCTCTCTCAAACTGGCATCAATCAGGATTCATAAATATTTAAACAGGGCCAGTGATAATGCCTGGTGAGTCAGACAGCTGCCTTACCACCAAGGCAGCAACAGTCACTCAGGAAATCGTGTCTATAGTATCATTCTTAATTAGAAAGAAGACATAGCATATGCTTTTGTGGGGGACAAAAAGGCTTCTTGTCTACGGTGCTATTTGGCCGAGGACTGACCATTTCCTAAAGGGATAGTTTAGTGTCTCATGCAGCCTTTCCTAAGACTCCCCAGCACTAGAGCTGACTTGCAGTGAGTGCATCAGGAGATGTACTTGGCTCAACACATCTCCTACAAGAGGTAAATGCATATGGGGGGATTCTGCAGAATCTCTCTATGCATTTGCAAGTGAGACCTCTAGAAAAGTTTTAGTAGCCACTCAGCTACTTTTGGAAACCTTTGGGCTCTGGCTATCCAAAGCCTACCCCTGCAAAATGTGTCCTGGGTGGTCCTGTTGACTTTAGTGAGTGGTTCCATTTAAAGGGGAAATGGGCAGAGTGTCCTGGAGTCTTCTGGAGAAACCGTTAGATTTACCAGGTATGTGCATGACGTGGGCAAAGGATGGCTGACGTTTTCCTTATTGCTCATTAGGAATATGCTCTAAAGGCTTAAATATGAAACAATGTAACTGCATTATAATTTTGTAAAAAAAAATGTAATACAACAACAATATTGATCTCCTCTTTGTGTTGTGTTTACCCACTATCCACTCTAGCTTAAGTTAAAGGTTTAATTGACAAACAAAAAAACACAGTACAACCAATGGAAAAAAATAATTTGCATATGCATGAATAACTGCAGAACGTACTAATTGTACAATTATAAAAAATAAACAGCATATGGCATTTTATTTGTAACCGCAGTTCAAAATAAAATTAACATTTCTCACCAACAAGGAAAGCTTGAATTGCACAAATAAATCTTATTTTGTTGTTTATTCCTAAATGCTGTACATGTCAATGAATAAGATTTCCATCAACTGGAATAAGATTTTTTTTAAACCGTAGATTAATATAGACTGTATTAGAGATAACAGGGTAGGAGACATTTATGTAGACAATGCTATTCCAGAAATAGTAAAATACAGGGTGCCACAGACCAATGTAGGACTGTGCTCCCACAACAGTCCAAACAATATCAGCAAAAAGAAAAAAAATCAGGCCAGCATAGTTTAATTGTGACTGTAATAAGATTTTTTACATCAATATACTTCAAGAATACACACCAACCCAACATAAAAACGATATTAAAAACATATGCAGAAGGGAGATGCATGCACACCTCCCAAGTATCTTCCCCTCCATGATTTAGCCATGTAATTCTTTCACAAGAAGAACATGCATCTTGTAACTAGTTTGAATTTAATCCATTATAGAGGCTATTCTACTTTGTAAACCATGAATTTTTGTTTATATTTTTGAATTAGTGCCATCATCAAGTTTCCTGAAGGACAATACCTCCAATGTAAGGCTATTCTACTTTGTAAATCACAGAAGCATCTTGGAAATGGAGGAACATAATTAACTTGTTGAAAATGATCATACATAAGAACTCTCTAGATCTAGATGTCACAGGCCTCTGGGAATCACCAGGAGGGGGAGGGAGAGCCATTTGGCTCTTCCTAAATTTTTGCCTTTTACCCAATCCATTGAAGACTAACCATTGTTCCATATGCTACTCCCTGGGGCAGATATCCCCTGTTTTGAGAGTTGGTGACCTTTAATCCAGCATATCTGGTCCCACCTTGTATTATAAAAATACTTCCATTTCAGCTGCAAGGATTTGTCTTAGGAGAAATACATTAAATGGAAGCGTAATCATTTTAATACATATTAAGGAAAAGCAGGTCTGTTTTGCTCAGTTTAAGCACATGTACAAGAATCTAGAACACAACAAACTATTTTTGTAAGTGACGTGCAAGTGGATCTATTTCCAACGATAGAGTTCATCTATAATGATGATAACTCTTCAGACGCTCTCCTGATCAATCTCCATTGTTTCTAATTATGGTTTCAATCCAGCCATCATTCTCGAGATACCTATCTAAACCCTTAATCTAACCGTGATGAAAAGACTGATGCAAACCCAGGATTGGCAGAAATGCCTTTCAGACACTCTCCATAAAGCACTGCAGCTTTGCAAGATAATTGTTAATAAACACCTTGGAGCTATCTCTGACTACCTGATAAGTGTTCATCTAGGTAGAAACAGCAGGTTTCTGGTAAATCAGTAATTATAGACATCAAAACTCTATTTTGCCACTAATTATCCAAGGGGTTTTAATATGTTTTAAAAGTGTATCATGTTTTAACCATTATTTGATTTCACTCTGCTCAGATACCTCAGTGAGAAACCATTTCCAGGATAGACAGAGTGGCTCCATTAAGTTACATAGCTATCCTCAAATGGTTCTGCTCAAATAAGAGCTGTATCTGTTACATAGTCAATACTAGACTTGGGTGCAGGCCAACTCTTCGTGTTCGTGGGGGAAAAAATCCTCGTGTTCAACGAATATCCACCCGTTCCACGAATATTCGCCAGGATTTTAAATGTCCGTACAAGCAACTCTATTGGTCGCCAGCAGGGGCCTCCTTTGCCATTAACCAATGAAGTGCACCTGTACATAGCAGACGAAACCCCTGCTGGTGACCAATAGAGTCGCTCGTACAAACTTTTAAAATCATGGTGCCGCAACTTGGCCAGTAGAGACCACTGGTCTCCCTGCTCCAAGAGTTAAAGGGCTGTGCGAGTGAGTCTATTGGTCGCCTGCAGGTTGATGCCTGATAATTGATGCCTAAGGAGGCCCCTGCAGGCGATCAACAGAGTCGCTTTCACGGCCCTTTAACTCCTGACGGCCAACCTACGGGAGCGAAAATCCGTGGGTTCCCTGTCAGGAGTTAAAGGGGCGTGTGAATGAGTCTATTGGTCGCCTGCAGGGGCCTCCTCTGGCATCAACCAATTGGCCACCGCCATGTTCGTATGTTGGGTATTCAGGCTGAACAATGAAAACGCACCCTTCATGTTCGTTTTCATGTTCGCCCGAATATGTATGCACAAGTCAATACCTTCCAAGATGGTGTTTTTCAGAATGTAGCTACTCACATTGTAAAGAACCCGTTTAACTAGGGTCAATAAAAACTGATATTAATGATCCCATGTTCAATGTAGTTCCCCATATAGATTCTCAGGGTGACATTGTTATGTCAGATGACATTGGGCACAAAGTAAACTGGCGGCTAAACAAAATAGGCTTCTTAGGAGGCCAAAACTCTTAACGTCATGGTTAAAATGACCAGGGCATAATGTTCATGCTAGACACCCAGCTCAGCTCATTAAAGTGCATACGGTAGTTGGAGCGTCCCTTTCATTTTTTGTTAACCTGATAATCATCCCATGTATTCTTTATGTTGTGGATACACTATATGGTATGAACTAGTGAAAGGGCTGTCACACTCACACTCACACTCCTAATTGTGCACAAACTGGTGATATAATTACTGTTATTTATTACTGTTCTGACTGTACTTTATTTAACAGATAATATGCCTAAGCACAAAGAAAAGACAGTAGTAGTAGGGACAGTAATTGTTTTTATTCAGGTTTGCAAACAACACACAACTGATCTACGGTAGGTAGGCTATCTTGCCAAACATCTGGACTCTAACTGTACCATATAAATTAATGGCTTGTTACGTTCTCAGCAAAACCACCAGGGATAAAAAAATGTTGCTGATTGATTCAGTGAGTTTTAAGAATACATTAAATAAAGTTGTTTGCATCATATATATTTGATTGTGTTATCTGCGGATGTGTATTTCGACATTTACTGAAAATTATAGGCTATCAAACATGTCAGAGACGGTTTCTGGAAGGATTTATTAGGCTTGACCCAGGGCATTAGTGAACAGCATTTTAGAAAGCTGTTGTGTATTACCATTTGTTCTAATTTGCAGGACCTCTTTGTACACATGCATGTTGGTCAGTTTCCATGGACTTGTTTCAACAACTAATATTTACCAGATATGATGGATTCTTAGCAACGATTGCCATGAATTGCAAAAACATTCCAAACAAAATCTGTTCAAATCAGTTAACTGTGCCTACTTTCCTTAAAACTGGCAGTTTTGCTATCACACCCACATTAAACAGAATGCAAACCAGGAAACAGAAAAGAATGAGCAAAGAACAATAATATGCTCATTTCATGAAAAAATGTCCAACAATACTTAGCTGTATAGAAGGTTCCATAGTTGTTTCCTGGGGAATGGATAGGTTGACGTGAGTTTGTTTACTATATTATAAAATAGAAAAAATATGTCAGCAATGTTCTTTGACAAATGTCAATAAATTAAGTAATAGCTGCATGTTGGTGGAATAATATATGTCCGGATTAGACACTTGTAGAACATTCCTTTGATGGTAAATATGTTAGTGTGGCTTAATGGGCAGAGGGACCTAGAATACTTGGAGTCTTAAGGGGTATGGTATGACTATCTATACATTTAAAGCTTTCAAGGACTATCTATGCCTCTATGGCATATTGGATGTATGCATATACAGCACAAGAAACAGCTGGAAATCACACAAAGTGGATAATGTTTTTCTTTCCTTTTTACCCTTACTTACTCTTTTGTTTCTGTAAATGATTGCCCTGTTCACTGAAACATATATGAAGCATGTTACCAAAAGAAACATGCCTCAATACCAAGGGGATATAGCCGATACTGTCCCACCATATTCGCTGCTTTCACCAGTTTATCTTACTGTGGTAAGACATTCTGGAATTGTGTTGGAGAGGTAAACCTGTGTATGTGTGTATATGTATTAATCCATGTAAAATGTATAAATTGGATTTTTATGGGATTAATCAGCTTCAGAACTATCAACTGCTCATATGACCCAACAATCAGTAATAAGCAATACCATCCAATTTACACAACAACAACCCATTTTGAGGCTCTTCCCTATTACAACTCTAGGGCTAAACAATGCACATTTTCTCCCCAGTATTAAACGTATTCTTCCGCTTCCCCTTTTTCAAATTCTTCCTCACAGATGACGGGAATAATCATTAGCCACTACACGTAAAAGTAAAATAAGTAATTTATCATCATAGTTACATGACTCAGACGTAACTGTGCACTCAATCACTTTCCCAGATACAAGTATGGCTTCATCTATTTATTTGAAACAGTTTGTCTTGATCTGTCTGTAGTTCATTTGCAAGTCAGTTGTTGACTGCAACTAAATCAGAAACACTTTTCTGCTACTGAATGCACACCGATACCTGAATATCTATGGGAGGTATATTTCAAAGTAGGAGAATCGTTAGATCATAGCCTAAAACTAGAGGGTCAGGGGCTTAGATGCAATTAAGTTTTATTTCACTGAAAGGGTCAGAGATAAGTGGAATAATTTTCTAGCAGCAGAGGCTTATACAGTCAGAGAAATTAAACATGCATGGGATAGGCGTAAGACTATCCTGAACAGAAGACAAGACCACGGATCAAACTAAGGATTAAGGTTTTTAAAGCAGAATAGATGGACTAAATGGTTTGCATTTACCATCAATTCTGCTTCTATTGTGTCTTCTAGTTGCTCTGTACATTGTAACTCAAGAAAGTTAAAATATAACAATGAGTAAACGATAAAAACAATGAAAATTAAGACTCTGTAAACATAAGTAACTAAAATAAGATTGCGTCAAATATATGTCAACATGCTGCATTAGTGTGCATTAATATCATGTAAGTGCAGTGGTTTCATTGGACTCTATAGTCCACTATGGTAGAGATTAGCCAGATGATGTTCTCCTGTAACCTGAGGAACCTAAACTGTTTGAACTACATCCAAGAAAAGAATTATGGGATATACGTTGCTTGGTATCCCAACATTTTTGTAGCCATTCATTATCTATGTTCAATTTATCAATGAAAGCCAGTTGGTTAGCTATGGGAAGCATCAGGATAAGTCTAAGAGCCCCAGAATCAAATATATAAGATAAGGGTCAGTGCACAGTAAATCAATAAAATATTGAAGGCAATAACACTCTATGCACTGGAGTACATGGGGGCACAGCTAAAAGTAGTCATATGTCTCTTTGAACTGTATTAGGATGTGCTTCCCAATATTGTACCTCCAGACTAGAGATATCACAGTGGAATAAACAAATAAATAATATGAGCTACATATGTGCTACAGAAAAGACCAACAAACTGATAGACTTCAGGAAACATTTTACTGTGGTAGGTGACCATTCCTCATGAACTCCCTCTGAGGTCAGCAGGACCGCCCTCTGACATCAGCCCTCCATAGTACTAATGGGCCTTTTAGAAAGATCAGGGATCTCCCTTTTAACCGGCTGTTGAGTAGTAGCTTTGCAGGAAGCCTGAGGCTCCTTGTTATGCAAAAATGGGGCTGCCACTCCCCTGGACCTGCCGCCCTAGGCCTAGTCAGCCCAGTCATCACGAATCGGATCCTGTTCCTTAATGATGATCAGCATTAGCGTGATAGACTCTGGGTAGTAAGCAATGTTTTCCCATTATGCTGAGGTACATTTCCATAATACTCTTCTATTGTACACATTTTAGTTAATGTCTAAATACTTTTTTCAAACAAAAAGTGTTATATATATTCTATAAATTACATTAATTTAAACATGTACGATATATGTTTATATTTATCTTGAAGAAAGAGTGAAATATCTGAAAAGTGGAAAATAAATTCCAGTTTTCAGAATTTACATTGCAGATGCTTTGTGGGAAATTACCAGCAGGGGTCAGCATTGTTGGAAAACAGTAACTAGAAATGCATGTTTATAAAATGACTTTTATAAAGTTTGGTAACAGGGTAGTCTAATTTATGTTGTTGTTGTTATTGTGCAAAAGTTTCAGTAGGCTAATTTATGTTCAAATTATGATTTCAGTCATCATAAATTGGTGAAAGAGCATTAAAGTGCTTTATTTCCATTACCCTAACTAGCTCTATCAGCTAACTGAACAGGAGAACAATTCCAAGTAAAGACCTGGAAAAGATGATTAATCATATGTTATTCACATTGCAGTTGGACAATTTGGAATAACTGGAATAAATGGAATGACTGGTTTACAATCCGTGTCCAGTTATTACCTCCATAGTTCATAGTTTGGGAGTCAAGACCCAGGATGACAGGCATATGGCTTCAGCTACGAGTCAGCACTGCGTCCATGAGCCTTACCATTCCCTATACCACCTTTACAACTTTACAATGCACAGAACACCAAGATGCTCACTTATATGAAGGGAACTTTATAAGATGCTTGCAGATGCATAGAAAGTGGACCAATGGGTTGCAGGCTCTTAGGGCTTAAAGGAGGGTGAAGGATGGGGTCAATCTCTTTTCCTTCTGGAATCGTTACAGCTCAGGCCTTTACCGACTGCACTCCTCCTGTTAAAGTTGTTTGTAAATTTGGGTTATGTTCAGAGTGTGTTTTTCTTTTGTTTCATCACAGCGGCACCATTGCCCTCTGCCCAGTGCATAGACAGTTTGTTATCCTGGTGCTCACCCTAAAGGGAACGGCATGTCCAAAAGGCAGCTAATGCCATCGGATGAACTAGGACTCTTGGGCCATGTTTATGGAGTAACCGTCAGAAGGTTGGTAAGGGGTTGTTTTAGGGTTAAGCTATGGTATGTTCCCTTGGTCATGAGAAGTATAAATAAAGATGTGGCATAATGCCCTACCCACACCAATTCAGCTGTTTATTAACCCATGGGTGGGGTAAGGGTGAGTTTACAAGGCTTTAGGCCTAAACAGTCATGTAATTTACAGAGCTCACACACAAGCTGAGCACTTTGACAAACAGGGTGCCAGAGGAATTACCTTTAATATCAAAAACTGGCCTCATATCTGGACATTCCCAGATGGTTTTGCTGGCTTTGCCCAGCATGAAGGCTTTCTATAGCACGCAACCTCATTCCCAGAAAACAATACTTTACCTGCCCCTAGGAGGCATACTACAAAAAATTGGAGACAAGCAAAAACGACATGGCAAAAACAAAAAATGTGGGGGTAATTGTGATATACAGGTATGTGTCCAGCTTAACCTCTTCTGCTCTTCATCTAACAATGTCTTTATGGACCTTGCATTGTGCATTGCGGCACAGTCATGCCGGAACAGAAAAGGGCCTTTCTCAAGCTGTTCACAAAGTAGAAAGCATTGCATTGTCTAAAATGTATTGGTATGCTGAAGGTATGCTCCAAAGATGTAAATGGGCATAAGCTGTTGGAGCCACAGATGTCTCTTCTTCATGGGAATGGCAGAGTGTTAAGTCTTAAATACCCAAAAGAGGGAGGATGTATAACTAAGACACCCAACTCCTTAGTCTGCTGTTTCAT
This sequence comes from Spea multiplicata, assembly GCA_009364415.1. NCBI lineage: Eukaryota > Metazoa > Chordata > Amphibia > Anura > Pelobatidae > Spea > Spea multiplicata. The sequence goes on from VKOC01016378.1 coordinate 97,330, forward strand.
CTAGACTTCTGGGGTCCTCAGAGCTTATTTAACATAATTGCCTATGTTGGTTTGATAACATATATTAACTTTTTTTCTTGGTTTATTATAAGACTGTATGCTTTTTTATCTTGACATAACATGTGTATGCACCTTAAATTAAAGGGAAAGTAAGGTGCATGCAAATGCTCTAGCTAGATAGAGAAGGCTGTTTATAATCTGCTTTCACAATTTTACATTTCTGTATTGCACTTTGAATAAAATCATAAAGTTATGGGGTGTTTATGATCACTAATCACTTGCAGCATTGTTAAGCTTCAAAATCTAGTTGCGTCAAACTCAAAATGTTGAAATAACAAACAAAGCTCAAAATAGTTCATTTTCTAGATTAGTTTGTGCTATCCACAGATGTTCCAGAAAATCAATAGTGATCTTTGGCACGGGTCGCCTTTCCCAAATTAGTGTTAATTGCCCAATTGTAATAGGAAAAATTGCAGGAAAATATTTAATCAATTCTACACATATTATTACTGTGTGTGTGTGGAATTGATAACTTTGTATAACTGCTTTCTTTTAGTCATCCAAAAGAATTTATGTTACCAGAGCTGCAAAACATCAATGTGGTCCAATAAAGCATGTTTGACATCTGAACAAAACATGAAATTTCTCAGTAGGTCGTGCAAAAACTGTCTATAGGTTTGTGTTATTTCATAAGATAAGTTAAACTATTTCAAGTAAGGTAGATATAGTGCGGCTCCAACTTGGCAAGCATAAACTTGATGTTTCTTTTATTCTTTCTCCCCATGTGAAACTGAAAAAAATCTTATAAATATATATATTATATACATATAGATATCTATATTATAGATATCTATAATATATATATATTATATATATATATATATATGACACATCTTTGGAAAGATATATTCTAAATTATTTTCTTCCTAGTGATTACACAAATTACCATGTGTTGAATGTAATCATCTTTTTTTTGCAAAGAAATAAGAGTGATTACTAATGCAATCAATCATTACTTTATAATATTCCATAAGTTTTAAGGAGCCCCTTTTGCCAGAGGCTTTAAGCGCTTAATAGCATCTTTAACACTACCTCCACTATGATTAGTTCAGTGTCTGCCTTCCCTGGAGAATTTTGAAAACGTTTTCTTTCACCGTCAGACATACAAACCCTTATTTGCTCTCCTTAATATTTTTCATTAATGAGGTCATATTTCCTCAATCTTTTCTATAAACTTTTCCCATTCTTTTATGTATTTATATGAATAATTTTAAATACATAGGACACTTTTGAATTAAAAAATCCATCTCTATGAGATCTTCCAAACATTGGCATTGTAAAGCAGAAGTGATAACATAGTGAATCGTGGAGCGGCATTAAAATAAATCACTTACCCCTCGGGAAACAAACTTTACTAAGACTCACTATATGCCGAACACATTTGGAAGCTGTGAAATAAAGCAGGTGTGGTTCTCCATAGAATGATGAGCAATTCTAGACGTGCCTTGTCAAAATGCACTATTGGTAGTTTGACTGGTGGATTTATACCTTATTAATAATTCCCTCTATTGACTATATGAACTATATGAAGCCTTCTCAGTGTATTCCAGCCAGACGACATTGTTCACTCTCTTTTTTTAAATAACATTATGTTAATAATGAATATTGTATTATACATCTTGGGTGTTTATAAACTGTCAACAGTGCCTGGGGCAACCTAAAATAAAAAAAACAATGTATGATTTAGAGTCCAAATTATGTATATGACCACCACAATTGTCAGCTGTTGTACTAAGGACCTTTTCTCAAATGTGCATATGGTTTTGTCCTTTTGTTACTGGGGCAAAAATTCCTAGAACCGATTATCAAATATAGTTATTGTCTTATCATAAAGATGTTGTTGCACAAATAAGTTCCAACAGAAGGTCATCAGATGGTTTACACGAGAATACCAGATTTAAATAATAAATAGTTGACACCCAAAAAATAATGCAATGGCGTTATAAGAAGTGCTGTAAAAACCCCACATTGAGGGGAATATAAGGACCACCATTACATGAACCAATGGAATCTTTTATCTCTGTCTGAGGTTATAGAAGGATGAGGTCCCTCATCACTACTGATTCCTTCACACATAAAAAAATAGTTCTCCAGCACTGCCATAATATTCCATGAAACAAACACTGGGCTTTTTAGCTCAAAACCACGTATCTGTACAGCATATTTCTGCCATGTCCATGGAAAGTAAGTGCCTAAAAATAACTACTCCTAATTGCCAAAAAGTCAAGACGCATTTTGTGAACTGCACTAGTTCTGTTTATCTGCACACAAGCCCAACACTAGGGAGGTTCTGTATAATGAGCAAATCTGGTACCAAGCATTAAATTGAAGAAATTCGCAGCCACATTCCATTTATTGCCAAGGTGATTATATCACGTTCACCACATTGCACCAGAGTTCCCTTTCATATATATATATATATAACTTGTATTTATGGTGATATATGACACGCTGCCTATTTTAAGATGGCCTTGAGTAACATCGGTTGCAAATCTGGCAACGTATTACGTTCTTCATCTTTGATAACTATTTTTTCCAAACTCTTTTCTAAATAAGTCTATTTAACAACCTCCTAATCTCGAGGAAAGAGAAAACACTGTAGAAAGTTCTCAATTTAATGTACGTTGTACCACAAAGATAAAAATATTTTTTAAAGAGCACCCGCTAACCGCCCAGTCCGCAAACAAATCGTAATTTTCCTTCCTGGGGAAAAAGGATATCTCTTTGCAGACTCAGCCATTAGAAGATACTAGGCTTACTTGTGTTCGTGAAACTGCAAGGAAACGAGCTTAGGGCATTTTCTGGGTGTTAATTCTTCTTCTTCAGTACATGAGCTTCCTGGACTACAGACGCCTCTTCTCATATTCCAGGTGTTATGCTGCAGTCATAAGACTGGCATTAAAAGGCCATTACTTTTTGTAAATAAATAATATTCTCATCTTTAAATACAGATGTGTTTTATAGTTCTGTAAAATGTAGTCTTAGCAGATTGCCAAGCTGCAAATTTGTTTTACAAAAATATATTTTATTACGGCGGAAACCTTTTTTTTTACTGGAAACAGCAGACAAATGTGTTAACCACAAGAGCTTTCAGACCAGATCAGGCCCGACTGTCATTCCATGGGTACTTCTTGTCAGTCCAACTAAACTCTGTCATCCTTCAACCCAGTTTAAATTAACAGGTAATTTGTAAATGTCACTTCAGGTTAGGCCAGTCATTTTGTTTCTACTCTACCAATGCAAAACATTGGACTAATTTTTCTTGTCTTTTCTTAATAGGATTTTCATTTATAAATAGATTTATGTTCTGAAAATAAATTACTGTAAGTGATGCACAGGACTTGTAGCGGTATGGTCTTTCATGGAATTTTAAGCGCTTTCTCATCACAGAGATTAATAGGAACACTTCAAAGACTAAATTCTATTTAAAAGGAAAATAGCGTTGAGTTAATATTTAATTGGAATAACCAATCTGGTAAGAAATATAATTTTTTAATATCTAAATTAATTTTTGAAACAAAGCAATTCATTTACTCTGATTAAATTTTTTAGTATGAAATATTTAGCAGTGTACCAATAAAACATAGTTTTACAATGGATATTGTCATAATACATATTATATCAATGTAGTATTAATAGATAGAAACAGACTGAAAGAAACAAATATATACACATTTTAAATGACAATCTTTTGATACAATATTATATATTAATATATATATCACAATAAGATCAATATAACCTAATATATATACTAGTCACATACTTTTGGTATTTGGGACGGTGAATGGGAATAATATCTATGTTGGTTTAGAGACTTTTGTGATAACTTCTCATCAACCAACAGACACAGAGTAACACGTAGAATCGCATAAATTTGAATGTAACCAATGCAATGCGTTTTGGAAAAAATGAAATAGCTTCTAAACAACCAACCCCGCCATTGGAAGAGACTGGTTAGGGAGAAAGCTATAATGAACAAAATAGCAATATTTATTTATCAAATATTTTATAAATTAGGCCTTCCTTGTATAATGTATCAATTTGTCTTAGTGTCTTAGTCTGTTAAATCTAGTTTTGTCATATACCTTAAGGTTATGCATTGTAAGATGTACAATGTATTATAGCATATCATTTTAGTAAGCTTAATAAACCTTCTAGTTAAAGGATCATAGACACCCATTAAAACCCCCCTTTCTGGTAAATGCAGAACGGAAGGTTGTGGTAGACTTCCACACAATGTCACTGAGCAAACTTTGAACTCAATTATGTAATAAAACAGAAGCTATTAGTATTTACGTTAACCTGCACGTCATACAAATCCATAAGAACCACTTGGCCCATGCACTGCTTGCTTGTCAACACAACTATGCAAGGCATTATGGTGTGGAGCCATTTACATGTAAATAGTTTCCTGCTTTGGGGTATGGCTAGAGGCACCTAACATTGAGGACACTTATCCATGGTGGGAAACATGCGTATAAGTAACTTGTCAGCAGGAAATTTACTGCATCACATCACACAGAATAGATTTTTTTAAAACAGTGCCCTTTAGGTGCTTTCTATGTATCACATACATTGTTTCATGTACCCAATACTCAAAGTGTATGTTACCCATAAATGCCAAACAACAACGCAATACAGTACCTCAATTAATGACCATATTCATAGTCTCATACCTTGTACATCATTAAGGCAAAAAAAAAATCCCATTTGTCTTATAAAAGTAGATTTTTTAATAATGCTTAACATACTGTTAAACATACCCTTACATAATATTGTGCAGTATTCTAGTTCACACCAGTGCTTGCATTTTATCTTGTTTTTTTTATAGGAAAGAAGATAAGCAAATATGATAAACAATATAACTTTAGTGGCTAACGTAATTACATTAGATTTTGAGACTTCTAATGTCTCTTCTTCACAGCATCTAAACAAATAAAGTTTATGGGAGCTGACTGCTTAAAATACTGGATGCACTTAGGTGCACAACGTGATGTTCATGACTTATAACCTATTAATTCACCTTCTTCTTTCTTCTTACTATGCAGGCTTTAGCTTAGGGGTGCTCTGCTCTTGTGATCCGCAATATACCTGGTTTTAAAACAATTATCTTAATGTATTTGATATAAAAATACAGTTAGGATAGAACGGTCTAAGATCACAAACCGAGGAACTGAAGGAATATATATATATATATATTATATATATATTATATATATAATCCAGGTTGACAAAAGACTAATAAGAAGAATATGTTCTAATACATGCCAGTGGTTTCATGTTATTTTGTACCTGTGTGTAGTACACAGCCACTTTCTTATTGCCTTAAAATTATAAAAAAATAAGCTTATAGTGAGATTTTACTGTAATTTATTGTATATTTATTACATGTAAAAATAACACAAAGCAATGTTATTGTTCTGCAATCTTATGTAATGTTCCACTGACTGTTATACGGATATAAAGACAGATTTGCCAGTACCACAAGTATCAAGTATTATGGCTATTGTCTTTAAATTCAGATTGTAACTTTAAGCCTCTAATAGTAGCGCTATGAGTAAACTAGTACTGCCAATGACATAGTCCTGCCAACCACCTTTTTGTAGTGTCTGCCTTTAGCTAAAAATGCAGTATACAGAAGTCTTATTTCCTTTTAAACAGAATATGGCTTCTGGAAAATGAACTATGGCTTACAGAAATACAAACATATAATAGGTGGACAGGAGACTCTTGTTGGACAATAGCAGCATAATGTATTTAAGATTTAGAAAAGTATCTATTTAGTGGTTTGAACCTGCTAAAGTTGGCTTCTTAATGAATATATGATAAAACTAAACAATTCAATATAATAGATAATCATTTTTACAAGAGTCTGCATTCCTCACGCTAATGAATTTGTTTTGTTACCTGATAGCATTAAATGACTAGGTTGCTTTGCAACTGGCAGCTGATGAGATAGACTTTGATTGATGCTTCAAATGTATAAATGGCAGATAATAGATTCCAACTGGTAATTATTTCAGTTAGGGAGGATTGTGTGATATCATATGTGAAATAAAGCCTTGTGAGATTTTAGTTAGGGGATTAAATGGCAAGAATAAAAGGATGAATTGTTATTGTTAAAATTAATTTTCCTTCTAAAAGTTTTGCCTGCATTAGCAAACACACACAGTAAAATGCATGTGACACTAGTTCCCAAAGAGCATGACATCCTCTAGAACAGTAGTATACAGAATCTCAATTAAAATGAAGCCTACGCAGCTTTTAGTTCAGTCATATTAATGAATAAAAGCTAGCAGCTATAGCTGTACTTTTGTACTTCATTCCATGTCCAAGAAGTTTGATGCCCAAGCAGAGGACTACGTCGCACTTGCATGATCATCTGCTTTCAGCACTGTTGTGTGTTCTGCTGTCTCCTAGACTCCAAGCGCTATATGGAAGAACCTCAGTTATGCTGAAGATCTCTCCACCAGTGCCTAGTGCAGTTCTGGGCTCAACCCCAGATTCTTGCCAGTCATGATTCCTACATTTACTTCATTGTCTTCTTGTTAAAAGGAGACACTCCGGCCTAGGCCTTTGTTGGACCGTTTTTTGGCTCAAGACTAACTTCTCATCTAGAACAATAATGCTTTAATCAGAGCTTTCTATAGGGTATTTGAGAAACATGGGCATAAGAAGGTTGCAGAGCCCTCTCCCCTAGACATTCCTCAGGGCAATAAATCCATAGATACTTATACCACAGAATTCTGCGCCCTTGCCTACAAGACCAGTTAGAACCAGGGTGGCTTGAAAGCTGCTTTATGTAAGGGAATTTCTGAAAAGGAGACTATAATCTTTCATTGAATCCCCCAAGCACCAAACCAAAGCATCCCAAGACTAACCTACACCTGTGCACATTTTTTCCAAAAATGTTCCCTAAATGTACAGAATTATGATGTGGGCAAACAACAAACTTCTCCTGGAAGGAACTTTAACCCCTTTAACTACCTGTTCAGACCAGAACTACTATACCTGGAACCAGCCAAACATCAGTCACCTAGCCTCCAAGACAAGCAAGCAAGCAAGCAAGCCTCTGTTTGTTTCCCACTTTAATAACTTACATACCTGGTTTTAAGAGTGACACCAATACAATTTCCTGTCAACATGCCGCAGTTCACCTTCCCAGGGTGGAATCATGAGTTTGTTGTTGTTGACCACTTTATTAAACTGGCTCGTTTTATTCCCCTTCCTTGTCTCCCATCACATAACTAGCCAAGATATTCCTAAAGGAAACTGTCTGTTGCCATTGAGTTCCACAACAAATCCCTTTAGAGAGAGGCTCATAATGTCTCTCTGTTTTAGGGGACCCTTTTTAAACACCTGGGGATGGATGTGACTGGGTGTGTTAATCAGTTTCTTGAACAGTATCTCCGCAAATTGAGTTAAACACTCAGATGTGTTCTCCTTGCTATCTATGGCAGAACCTCAAACACAATATTGGGCCCTGGATGCACCCTGCTCCTGCATACAAACCATGAGAATAGGAAGTAAAACTGCTGCTCCCATGGTTCACACATAAGTTAGGGTTTTAATAGATGTATATTCCCCTAGTGCTTTAGCTCCCACTTAGTGCAGGACCAGTGGAGCCAGCAGCATTACAGGTGAGCATATTTGTTTAAGGACCTGCTCAGCTACTATCAGAACTGTTTTCTAACACTTCCCAAGCGGATGTCACCATCTAACAATTACTTGAATGGTGTACCAGTTATCAGGGACTGTGGGACTTTTGAATTACTGAACTTTGCCATATTGAGTATTTGCCATCTGGGAAGGATTTATGGATGAAAGTTTTTAATTCCCCTTTTTTATCTTAAGACACTACCTGTAAATAGGTACACATTTTTCATTGTCGTGCTGGCTAATCCAAAACTACTTTTGGATATTTTAACAGAATTCTCACAGAACATTAATAAGCCATTTTGTAGAATGTGCACAAATAAGCTATAGCACTACCAAAATGGAAGAAAAAGACGCTTGATTTACTGCTAAACCTCTGAACTTTTCTTGCTGCATTTGCAAAGAGATTAAACATTATATATATATATTTAATGTCGCTTTCTTCCTGTAGCTTCACTCATGTTAAACAACATTATAAATTTTTAAAATTGCCCTGAAGAAACATTATGTATTAATCTTTATTTATATGTTTACATTTAACCAATGTGATTTTCCCAAAAAATAACGTAGGAGCATTGTTCTATGAGAATGTTGCTAATCTTGAAACATTTAAGACATTCATAAACTATGGTCATTTGGGTTTGTTTACTAAAAACCTGAGTGGTCAGTCAAGTCAAGGATTAGCTCGGCTGACCAGACTTGACATGCTAACACTTGCAAAGCACTCATTTATTCACCAATATATGAGTTTCTTGCAAGTGTATATAATGTCAGTTTTGTAATTTACAGGTGAGGGCATACAAACCGAATAACAAATTGCATGCCCTTGTCTTTCACAAGTTAGTATTATAACAACTGGTCATGTAAATAAAATGTACAGAATTAAATGAACCACCAAATTAAACAAGAGAAAAAAATGGGTCGCTTGTTCACAAAGGGAGGGAAAGCTATAATTTTAACTGATCATTGCAATGGGGGTTAGGGTTAAGAGAATCATGAAGCCAACCTGTTCACCCCTCTTTCCCCAGTCTTGTAGGACAGAAATGTTAAGCCAATCGAATATTTAAAAAATACATTAAAAATATAATATCTATGCCTATCCTCAGGAGAATGAGGTTCATCTAACATTGTCCTTAAGTTATTATATTAAGTCATCCAAAATGATTAAAATAAATATAATAAACCCTTCTTGCCACTTTCACGTTGGACACAGGATGGGGTGAAAGGAGGTCGAATGGCTTAATTAAGTTATGTAAATGACCCTAAGGTGGTATAGGTGGGCTTGACTTCAACAGAAGGACGATATTTTAAAATAATTTACTTTTTAATTCATAATTATTTATTCATGCATTTTATTAAAATGGTTTAAAATGTATTGTTGTAAGAGGTCAGTGACTTGCATTTTAAGTTCCACCAACCAAGTACCAGACCATCAACTCTCTAGCAGCTAAGTATTTGCAAATCAACAACAGTAAATATGGATGGAAATTTTCCAATTTTGCATTAAAACAAATCTATAAACAGATTTGAATAAGTTGTATAAGTTGAATTTTCTGTTAAGGTAATGGATAGGGAGAGATGCACAAGATGTGTATTTTTTTTTTGTATGTACATCTAAAAACATAAAAGGGTAATCTAATTTGCCTTCGGCATACTTTGCACTGGTTTGTAAACTTAAATCACTTTAACCTTTATTTCTAACCATATCATTATATTTTCACAGATTTTACAAGAACGAAGTATATTGATAGACAGCCATAGTTGTCAAAATTACAGTGTGCATCCTTTGCAAAGATGTACTGTCAGTTCAAGAAATAAAATGCTGATGGAAAAAAAAACATTTACAGAAATATATAAGCATTCAAATATGTGGCGGTGACAAAGCCACGGCGCTGCTTTTATCCACTGATGTTGAGTCATACAACAATGACAAACTTCAAACATGTAAGTAAATATTATATATTCTGAAAGGTTGAACTGACAGTAATCAAATTTCATCCGGTATTCATCTATTGCCCACTGTTATTTGGATTGAGATATAAACTTAATATATCTCAATTATGCAAGTTACCTGTTAAGTTATTCTGATAGATCTTGACAGAAGATCACTCACCACCCAGAGGCAGGTTTACACTTTAAGCGACCCTACAACAAAAGATGTCAGATCTTTCACATAGGTATAAAAGTGGTAATAATACCACTGTGATAAATATGTCATCTTTCCTCTACATTTTGACACGGGGCCTCATAATAGGATCAGGCCTGGACGGGGCAGATTTACTGATACTGCTGCTCCAGCGGCAGATCGGGTCCGGCAGTGTGGGGCCACTGGCTGGATACATGTGGACACACGGGCATGAGTATAGAAAATCTAACATACCCCTTTGATTAAAGTGCCAAGGCCTTCTGATCATCCCCAAATTGGTCCAGGTTAGAATCATCTTTCAACTTGTCCACAATCTCATTCTGGTCCTCTTTTGAGTTGTCTACAAGATTTCTGCTAGGACATGTCCTACATAGAGACTTTATCATCAGCCAAATCATAAATTAATCAATGGTAATCGAATAGCAGGCCTCCCCTATTCGTAAAAAAAGAAATGTCGCTATCAATCGATTATAACTCTGCCCTTAGAATCTACCCAAAATAGATTTTTCACACAAAGTTCTCTCGCACATATGCTTTGCATATGCCTTAATACCCATCTCCCATGCCTATGCCTTACTTGAAGGGGATGCATGAGAAGTGTTCATACATCTCTACCATAACAAAATGTTACTTAAACTTTAAGCTCTATGGGACATGGACATACATTCATAATTAGTTCATACCAACGACACCTCAATTAAATGTATATGGACCACTGTATACTAATGATGATTACCCAGCAGGTAAAATGAGAGGTATGTCAACTAGACCTGTGCATTCATATTCAGGAGAACATAAAAACAACCACAAATGTTCCCTTTTCATTGTTCAAGCCGAATACCAAATAAACTAATATTGCGGCAGGTAAACGTACATGAAGACGAAGAAGCACAACACAAGGAATCTTCATGTTCGTCTTCATAAATATATCCTAGCTAATCTCCCTGGTCCCTTCCCCCATTCAAGTCACTGCCTCTAGCCTACCTTAAGTATTTAAGCATTGCAGGGGTTAACAGGAATCTGTATGATCGCACCAGGAGTTAAATGTCCATAAGAGCAACTCTATTGGCCGCCGGCAGGGGCCTCCCCTAGCATCAACCAATCAAAGGCAGCTGCTCTTCATTGGCTGATGCCAGAGGATGCCCATGACCGTGTCCAATAGAGTCGCTCTTACAGGCCTTTAAAATACTGGCGCCAAATCTGCTGCGTACTGTTACCCCGTTAACCCTGTATTAACACCTGCTAGAAAACCAGCAGAAAACAAAGAGAAAAACGAACATGAAGAAGGCACACGGAAAGAACACAGGAACGGGCGAATATTCGTGGAATATGAAGGGTTTTTTTTTCAGGAAGACGAACACGAATACTTGACCGGAGCCAAAGTCTAATGTCAAACATGTCAACAATGAAGTAAATATCCCATTCTGTTTTTCTTACCTGAAGAATTACATTCAGTTTTGCTTAGGGTACAGTACAATGTCAGAACGTTGTCATAACTACTCCCCGTCTTCTCAGTACAATACGGCATGATTGTTCCTAGAAATTTCCAAAAACAATTATAAAAGAAAATTAACTTCTGTGTAATGGTGGGAGAAGAAGTACTTTTTATTTGCCATATTACAAATGATACGGATCATTTTTTTTTTTTTTGCTTAAGAGTAATTGGGATGTAATCAAAGAAATGCCTAAGACTACATTCAGTTGAGAATATTCAAATACACCTTGTTATTTCAATTACCTTTATTGTTTGCAAGCTGTGCAGCTGTCTAGTACAATAGCTGAATCAAAATAACTACAGGGTGGCACTCAACCTTGAAATAGAGATAACAAAGTAAGAGAATACTATTCAGATCTCCTAGAAAGTTCAGCATGAATATGAATCTGTTGTATAAACTGATTACAAATGCACCTACATTAGCACAAAGAATACTTTGCATGATCATGATGTGTGTCCAACGTTATTTTTTATATTTTTTTTGCGAAAACAGATCAGGGTAAGGAAGAAGAATATCTGTGTTCACATCTAGACTGCCGTTATAAAGGTCCGTCAAATCTCTGGGGCGGTATATTTACATCCATCCTAATTGTCCTGACTTATCAGTGACAGTCCCGCTTTTGAGGGTCTGCCCCACTCAGTGATGAGCTTTTCATGGGGCGGTAGATAATATTTCTGCAATGGGGAGTGTGTGAAATGGTGTCTACCTGTGTGTGTTTGGTGACAAATTACCTGATCTTTAGATCACTAAACTCAAATCTGTTATTTTGTTGAGCTAATGTGAAAAGCTGGAGGGTACAATCAGGTCAACAAAGATATTTAAGATTTTATGGACCAGGCAGAAAGACACTAATTGTTCTTACCTGTATGTTCTTCGGTTGGATGGTATAAAGAGTCTTGAAAGACATCTCTGTTACATGTGCTACATATGTAAGAGGGTCTTCCCCTACATTCATGGTCGCTGGAACAACTGGTGAAAGAGGACTCACCAAACTAGTGGGAGAGAAATCAATTAAAATCCATTGTGATTAATCCAAATTGACTTTTATAACCGTAATGAAAATAGCATTGAGCCTTTCACTTTGTTATGTAGAAAGGGCTATTGCTCACTGATCAATTGGATCTCTCCTAAATTAGAGAAATTTGCATTGTATAAACAGGGAGCATGGCATATGGCATTGTGTAAGATGTACATGGAGATCTAGAGACTACATGATAAGGGGTGAAAGCAAATGTTGGGGACATAGTTTGGGGCAAGGAGATCACCAGAATGGTAATGATGGAGCATCTGCGAGACAGTGAATAGAGTCGAAAGATAATAAACTGAGAAGATAGAACGGACCTCAAAGTGTTGAAAAGGCATGATGTCAAAAATAATTACGTTAAAATTAACACATATAGGTATATGAAATATGGTTAAGTGATTAAAACATTGTTTTAGACTTCAGTTCTGTGAGAGCTTGCTGGTGTTTTCCTTAACACAACCTTGCTCCCCTCATCAGAGTTCACTTGTTTATTCTCATTCAGCTTCTGATCTCAAAGGCTGATGTTATCATTATGGTTCTGATGGCAGTGCTGGTCAGCTGGACAGGTTTTTGATCTTCCATTTCAGAATGTTTGATGTAGGAAGCTACTGTATGATCTAAGGTGATGTGGGAACTGAACATTGTGAATTGAATGATGATTTCCAATGCTTTGTTAGATAAGCTCTTATAGTCAAAGACATTATTCTAAAGCTGACGCTCCTGACACCAGTTCTATCTACTCAGTTGTTTTAATATGTGCATTTTTTAATCCAAAGTTGTTATTTATCCAAGGTCATATATATATATATATATATATATAATTATATGTGTGTTTCTGTTTTAAATCAGGGATATCCCTAAGATAGGGGATGGGATAGGGTCAGAAATGGATGTATCACAAGCACTAACGTACAAGTATACTAAGGTATGTGTATATATTATTTAAAAAGAGATAAATGATTCAATAAGAGATACATTATTGAATACTTACAAAGTATTTTAATAAACACTTTTTTTTTATTTTGGGTACTCTCTGTTCCTTTAAGCACCTCTGTAAAACAGAGCAAACTGTGAATAAAACCTTTATGGCCCATCTCTAGGAACAAGAGTTGGTCTCAAGCAGTTGTCCCAAGTATGCTCAGCCAAGCCTTCATTGGGCATGCGGCATGTGTGGCAAATGCACATTTGATTACTGGTTCTGGACCTTTTTTCAGTTGCGTACATTTTGCCTATGGTCTCATATGGCTCTTGTCAATCATTCAAAAATAAGATTTGTTATTGTTTTTTTTTACATTTATTGTACACCAGTCAGTATTTTATTAATTCGTGATTGTTTCACTCTTTCAATGACTTTTGTAGAATAAAAATGTGTTTGAAAAGATCACTTAATATTACTTGGTAATTCTTGCTTTGAGAAGCTTAGCTGACCTTTCTATGAACCACCTGCTTGTGTTTATGATTTAGATTTTTTTTTTTGTTTAAACAAATGCCTCTCAAAGCAAACAAGTATTATTTGAAATTAAGACAAAAAGGAATTAAACTGTGAGCTATAGGACATGAAACAAACATGGAGATGTTTGTGTAAGGCAGGCAAAATTGAACCAGTAAAAACTGTAATATGTAAAACAATAATATTTGTTATTATAATGCTATATCTACCTGTTGCCGTAATGATTTTTTAAATAAATACATATATCGCTAGATAGATAGTTAGATAGATAGATAGATAGATAGATAGATAGATAGATAGACAGACAAAGATATCTATCTGTATCAATACAAATTATCTATATCTATCTCAGTAAATAAAGGCTTTAGTGGCCAAAGAAAAACAGAGAAACACACTTTTCTGTGAATCTGATTGACCTCAGCATCTCCTTAGTATTGTAATCACTCATGGGAACTCTATGGGTTTCACTTGAAGTCTTAAGGTGAAGCTCTGCTTCCGTGGATCTCCAGAACAGTTTTTTTCTTTTTCCAAATCAATTAAAGGCTGTCTGAGATTACCCTCCACCCCTACATTCAGCTAGCCCCACCCCTATATGTGGGACTAACCCTACCCATTCACAAAGCCACTCCCCCCGAAGAGGGAGAGTTCTGCGTAGCCCGCTCTGGGTAGTTCCAAGTATAATTAATTAATTTTAACCAAAAATCTGAAAATCAATTATAGTGAATAACAAATGTAAAAACTATAAATATTTTAATAAATGATCATCACATCACATTGGTAGCAGTGTGTTTAAGCTCTCTTGCAGCTATGCCATTGTTTACATTGATCTCCCTTCCTAGAAAATACTTTGATAAAACACTGTGGATTAATAAAGGAGCAAACGTAGCAGCCCCCCTTGCTGCTTACTCACTGCAGAGTAATTTCTGTAATGTGTCTGCATTAACAGCATAAACCATTGGGTGGACCGAAACATTGATGATTCTTTGAATAAACTAGCTAGTTATTTATTTGCAAAGTCCTGTGAGTGCATGACTATTTTGGACTGATAGCTATTGACCTCACGGCACCCAGATTGCTGAACTAACGTGAATGATATTTAAAGGCTGAGTGCAGAGCTTTTGAATATATATATATATATATATATATATATATATATTCTGGAGAGGGAACCTTGTAACAGCATTGCCCCAGGGCTTTATCTGACCTTTATCCACCCCTGACTAGAACACACACTGTTCTATATTTTCCTCAGTCAACGATGATCTGCTCTGCCATTTTGGTGGAAGTTTGCCGGGAGGTCATGTTGGCCGAGATGCAGATGAAGAGAGAAGAAAGAAGAGAGAAGAACAAGATGCGAGACACAGAAGAGGAGCTGAAAGACATGGAAGCGAAAGCAGAAGTGGTTAGCTGAGTAAATAGAGAGACATTCAGAGAGTGTTAAACAGTGGGAGTGAGGTAGCTTTTTGCTTCCCATTCGTCTCTTCATAATGGCAAATACTTCCTTGCAGTAAAGGAGGGTTGTAATTTTGGCAGACTGAAGTTCTCATTCTATTCATTCTTTCAAAGTGTATAAGAAACTACCAACAACCATACAAAAATCTTTGTACTATAACCAGCACAGATGGGTTGGCACCATGGATTGGTATTATAGAAAAAGAGGTTGATGCTGTTCACTGTGCCCAAAATGTCACCATCATTGTCTGACACCACAAAGTCTGGAGAGATATCAAGAACTTGAAGCCAAGAATTTTCACAAGGCATCTGCTTTAGTTTTGCTAGGGTAAAGAATGAAGGAAATGATCAAGTTAAACTAGGAAAACAAAGGAAACGTGTAAATGATGAATAATTTAGCAATGGAAGTAATGATCAATGAGTACTGTAATGGATCAATTATTACCCTCAGCAATGGACTCTGACACTAATGTCATAAAGTAGTTGTTAGCTCTGGAAGTGACCTCCATTGGTGCACATCATGTAATTGTCTATAAACCTCCTATAATTGTTATGGAATTAAGGGAAACATGAAGTGAGCATTAAAATGTTTTCAAACCAGAAGGATAATGATGTAGATCAGGGAAGTGCTGGCAGCTTTTGGCCCAGGGGCCAGGTAAAGCCAAATGGTCCCTCTCCCCTTGCACGTACACACACACCCACACTCTTATCTGGAGCTTGCCTTAAACCTTGCTACTCCTGCATTTTATGATATGACTCCATTCCTGTCTCCCATAGTGGGCCAGCCCATGTCAGACCATCCCTCTTGGAAGAATTTTGACCTTCCTGTGCCTGGCCCAGCCCATCCCCGGCATGAAAAATATCCAGTTGATGCAAGCTCCCAAAATAGTTCTGCAATATTTTTGTAAACTAAATCATTACAGTCCCATCCTAATAAATATAGATCAGTGTTTACCATCAGTGTAGGGTTTTCTGGATATCTGTGCAGTAGGCTGTGCAGTCATGTATTAGTCAAGAACACTGTCCTGTTGATTAGCCTATCTACTCTGTACTGTAAATAAATATTGATCAAAGACAATAACCGTGACATATTTAGACAACAATTAGATTATAGGTATGTATCAAAATTAATAAGCTTTGTGTGGCAAATATTAAGGAATAGTAACCTATCTGGAGATAACAACATCTACCAGTGCACTTTGAAGTTTTTTGTACATCATTTTTTCTGAATTTTGTATTTATCCAATACGGACTGGGTATGATCGCAGCCAATGGACAGTCTAGGCCTGGACTTCATCATGAAACACCCTGCAGGCCATAGGGAGGCTGAAGGGAAACATATTTTAGAATTAGATACAAATGAGAATTGTAGAAATGCATACAATACATTAAGATGACTTATCTGTTGATAGATATTTCCTCAGACCACCAATTGGTTAATGATTAAGCTGCTGTCCCAAACCCAACGTTACTTATATATGCAGTAAAGTGGATACATATTTGTGAAACAAGTTAACTGACAATTTTAAAAAGGAAAATGCGTTGTACAGAACTGTTGGCAATGCAAGCACCATTCTTTATCTTGGCTGAAAAAGAAAAGAAACCAATTGTGTGTCAGATTGAAATTATCTGTATTGAGCTAATTAGTTCTGTGATTGGCCAGACCTACAAGACTTCTCTGCTGACTTTTGTGGTGCACACTGTTGAAGCAGATGGCTCGCTGCTTTGCTTAAAATGAACAGTTGCATCTACGCCATTGGAACTGCTTCAGTACCTCATCTTGATTCATAAACTACCCACAAGCATATTAATAAATGATTTAATTAATAAATCATTTTCATAAATAACAATCGTCCCTCTTCCATCTGTTATGAAAAAAAAAAGCACACAACACACTTCATTTATACAAAAATGTTTTGTTGTAGGGTTGATTTCTTATCAATTCCCAATATAATTAAACAATTTATAGAATGGGAGAAATCCTACATTACAGAAACTGGTTCCATGAGTTGGCCTCCTAATTTATGAATGTTTAATAATAATAATAATAATATTTTTATAATAATAATAATAATTTTGTATATATTTGTAGAAAAATCAAGGGATCATTTCAGTTGTTTTTCTATGTATACTTACATATATTGTAAGCACTTGAGAATGATAAGAATTTTCGAGTGTCTATTTAAATACTCTGTACATAACAAACAACTTGTACTTTATTTCCTCCCACTGTACATGGCCATTAAACCTTGATTTCGCTTGGAGCCTGCATGGATGAAGAAGAAGAACCAAAGAGCATATCAACATCTAAAATGATTGTCATTTAGTGACTAATACTAATATTAGTGTATAGAACTGATTTCTTTCTAGATTTCTTTGTCCACCGCATGGACACATTAATAGTGTCACCTTGTCAGAGAAGAGGGCATTGTAAATATCTCTATGGTGTTGAAAACTGCATGAGATCTGATCCCAACATTATCATTTTATATACTATCCTGGAGTCATTATATAGGCAGCCAATTTATTTGGTCTACCTCTTTTAAGTCATGAGAGTGACTGGTTACATTGGTCAATTGCTATCTAAGTATTAACATCTCGAGGACCAGATTTCATTTATTGGCATCCATCACTTACTTTTAAAATTATAGTAATGAGTGTGGGTGCAGAATAGATGAAACAAAATATAGTAAACCATGAGTTGTCCACCAATGTTGTGATCTTTAATTGGAAATATTTGGGGCATGTCTGAAAGAAATACAATATTAAAGTATCTATTAGAAAACTACTTTATGCACATGCGATGAGATCAGTGATCATGTTGCCAGTGTTTGCTTGACCATTTCTCTTCATCAAGTTACCCCTAGCCTATGGCTCTACCAGGCATAAGGAGTAAAGGGAAGGCGTTAAGCTGTTTTTTTTGCCCACATGCTCAGAGACTACAACTTTGTTAATGAACAGAAGCAGGTCTTTCATTTTACACTGTACAGCTCCAAAACAATTACACTGACAGAAAACAAAAAGTACAAACTATAGGTACTTTGAATCGATTAATGTATGGCTGCTAAAAAGCTGTGTAGGTGACAGATCAACTATAATGACACTAAAAGCTATGTTGGTGGCAGAGCTATTTCTCAGCTGCTTTTAAAAAAAATCAGCACTTTCTAATGATGAAAATAGCATATTTTTATAATGGATTACATATGGCAACTACGGGCAAATTATATCATCATTCTTATCATTTAAAGAGGAACATCAGATGTATTCAATAGGATAATTATTTAATTGGATTGCATTATTTTCTTGATCTACAATAAAATATAGTTTCGTGGTTTAATATTCTTTTTTCACCTTTGCTGTATAACATAGCATTCTATTATATATATATATATATATATATATTATATATATATATATATACAGTATACATATTAACATAGTTCATAAGGTTGAAAAAAGACCAAAGTCCATCAAGTACAACCTATATACATATTGTGTCCCTACTGTGTTGATCCAGAGGAAGGCAAAAAACCCTTATACAATACAGGAGAATATTTAAAATCATATTGGGTTTGAACTTTTTTTGGGAGATGACAAGAATAATTCAGTATCTCCCTAGTGGCATTTTTAAAAACTTGAATTATGGTTTATGTAAACAAGCTCAGATTCAATTGAAAAAGATTGATCTGCAGTGCCTTCCTATCTCAAGTTTAGCCCTTTTTCATTGCCGGATAATTACTGTTAGTGGCAGAATTTCAAGAGGATGAAAATACTTGCTACAGAACTTTCAGTGGTGTGTCAAAACCTAAGACACAACAAAAAAAATAATCAAACACTGTTATGAATCAGAGAGATGTATTTAGGTGTATTTATGTATCATTTGGTCAGTTTTTCAAATGGTGTACTGGGCCTTTTATATATGAAATGATAATAGCTGCTTTTATCCTAAAATCCAGAAAGGATATCCAAGGTTTAAGAAACATTTTCTGTCAAGCCTTAGCCATCATCTATGCATTGTAAGAGCTGGAGAATAATGTAGCCATTGTCTGTATACATACATACACACATACATACATACACACATACATATTTACATACATACACACATACATACATACATACCCACATACATATATACATACTTTTGTTATTTGTGTCTCCATATTTTAAATTCTGCATCACTATGTTACCTTTCCAGAGATATTTAACTGAATACTAACTATATAAGAAGGTCAAATAGTATTTATTTTACAAAATATTCACAAATACATCAACAAGGTTATTTTTTCCCCCACAACTGACATTTGTTTTCAAGATTGATGAAAAGTTAATTCCAGAAAAGGTCTCATTGTTCCTGTAAGGTTGGTGGAGGTTTGGGAGCCTCGATTGTTGTATCACTGCTGGTAGGTCAAAGTTAAGAACATTTTTATTTGGTTCGATTTCATGACTTCAGATACAATTACATGTTTATGCAGACAATGCTATGCCATTTCCAGATACATATCAATACCTCACCGTTACCTATGCAAAGAAACCACAACGGCCTGAGAATATCATTAAATGTGTATCACCAAAATCAATGTATGTAAGGGGAATATTGGCACTTTTATTGCATATTTAACCCCTTAATGTCAAAGCCCGTACATGCTCAAAATGCATTTTTTTTCAATGGGTTTAAGGACCGCCCATTGTCCTTAAGGGGTTAAATGAAAAGAATGAAAATGTCGAAAAAACCCTAAATGGCTACATCTTATTATATTCTCAAATATTTAAAGCAGACCTACCATATACCAATGAGTTAATCCATTCTGCATCGAATAAGAAATACAATTTAATTTATACGTTGCCATGGATAAAATATGAATAACATAATTTTAGCTGTGGGCATACACTAGCTGACCATATAAAATCATTGTAGGGGGATTAATTTCCCCTATACATGTGTTAACAGTGTCATTAACACAATGTACAGATGAAGTACCTTCCTGAATAATGTGTACCAGAGATATACACAATAACACCAGCGCTATACATTATGTTGCTCAAGGGGTTTATCCTACCATATATTCCCTGTTTTAATTATGTAAAAATATAGCTACATAGTTAATTAATTGACATACACCACACCAACATTTTAGGCAGATGCACATCTGCGTAGGTTAAAAAAAAGTCACATTAAAGAATAATCTAGAAGATTTTGATGTATACATTTAGTGGTCAGCATCCTACACATTAGTCTATTCCATATATCTCTTCTCGCTAGTACACTATAATTAACTCACATTTTACAAGCAATAATAAATAATAAATCTTGAGCAAATAAATTTGAAGGAGTATTGTAAAATACTGGCATATTTGTAATTTGTTTTCTACCGCAGTGCATATCTTTTTTTCTCCCCAATAATTTGTATGCCTCGGAGACAGTAATGTTTGTTATTAGGATGTGTTCACATTCGAAACATTTTTTGATAAGCTTGATACATAATTTTTGTTTCATTGCCGTCTTAAACAACATGTCTTATTTTTATGGTTAACTTTAAATTTTCCTGGATATTTAACCAGCGGTTGCTGGAGTCAGAAGATGAACAGTTTGTGAAACAAAAATCAAACTATCTTTTTTTTTTGTTGTTGAATTTCCAGAAATATTCCAGTTAATGAAGACACCGTTTGTGAGCGTCTAAAACATGTATACACATAGGCATTGTCCCATTTATCAGACACAAGAGCTAATTACCTCATATACTGTTACATTTCAACCGTCCCCTGCATTCCAATTCGCAATATTAACACATAGGTGGTCAAGATGACCACAGAAAAGACTGCATGAGTATGAATGCATTAAATTATTTAATGGAAGAGGAGTTTATTAAACTGCCACATTCTAATCAGCATGCGGACCTGCATTCATTAATCTTCCACTGGTCCGTGGTGTGCCTCCACAGCCAACACATACGCTGTTAATGTTAATAGAACTTCTAACAAACAGAGACAGTTAATCATGGAAAATTTACTATTAACCACATGATCACGCATACCGCAATCTGATTACAATCGTTTTTAACCTAACTGCTTCTATGGTCTTTCCTTGTATTGCATTGTATCGCATCTATTTGGATTTTGGTCCTTGAAAAAGTCAGTTTTGACCCATGTTATGATATAATATGTATGATAAAATAATAACAAAAAATATAAGACTAGACTTCAAAAAATACTTGAAAAGATCCATTTGTCTGTATAAAGGTTTATCATCTATTGGTTTGTAAACCAATCCAAACCATTGTGAATATAGTAGAGGTCTATAAGTTGTAGCTTCGTTCAAAAGGAATCCCATACTGCCAAGTTAATATACCCACCGGGGACAATCTACTTACCCCTAGTACCCTCATGGTCCGTTTCCCACTTGCTTAAATAGGCAGTTTTAGCTCTTTTTATGTCACAAGAACATGCCCAATCCATATGTTTTAGCTCAGTGTTGATGAATCTTGATTTGCTTAACAGCAAATATATAAATGGGAGCATTGGGACCAGATATCATCATCAAGTTGGGATTCCAGCACATTTCCTTTTGAGTTCCCTCTTAACTATAACCAGATCACTTCTTTCAAGAATTATAGAAATGGAAATGCATGCAAACTTTTTGTTAGAGCGCAAAAATGATAGTGGAGAGCGAAGCATACCTGGTGCTTCTTATGCAAGCAGAGAGTCAAAGACGAATTTTGGTAGCAGGAAGGATTGGTAAAATGATTGGTGTTATTTTTGGTTATAGCGGTAGAAGAGCTTTTCAGAAACTACACTCCCCTACCTGAGACATTAAAACTACTCAAGATAGTAGAGTTGACCTACTCTTGATCTATGTATCTAACAAGTGAAATGTTTAATTTCAACTCACATGCAGTTCACAATTTAGGGAATAAAACTTACTAAACACCTAGACATAGTTTTTATGGAGAATGTAAATGCAACAACTTTCAAAACAATTTTAAAGTGTCAGAAAACTTTACTCTGTAAGTAATTTGTTTTATGTTTTTCCCCAGAATCACAACACATACTTCAGTAAAAAAAAAACAAAAAAAAAAAAAAAACATTTATATGAATTGCTACAAAAGTACTTGAAAAATATATGAAAGTACAAATGAACGTGAATTTAAGCATGATAAATATGCACTTTGTATTCTCAGGTTAGATCCTTAATAGAAAAAGATTTCATTCTGACAGGTATCTTGTTTTCCAAGGTCAAATTCGTATGCATTTGGTCCTGCTATTATTTTAGAACAAAAGGTCTTAAACTGTAGAAATCTTAAGATCAAGCAGATTAGTGGCACATTGAAAGTTACTTGAGCTGATATTAGATAGAAAAGCATTTATTACAATAAATCAAGGCAAGTTTTAGTATTGTTAAACTGACAATATGACAGGTAAGTATTTTAAAGCAAAGAGCTAAAGAAACCTTTTGGTTTGGTGCACAATGCTTTTTAATGGTTTGAAAGCAGGGCTTACTAAAAGTTGTGATTTCCTCATCTGCAAAATTGTCATGGTAGGAATTTTTAAATTGCATTGCAATTTTCTTTCTTTTTGCCTCAAGTAGAATTCATAGCGTGCCAATAAATACTGCAAACTTTTATGTTCAACCAATTCTAATATAATTACTAGATCTGCAACACAATACTAAGTACCGACATTAGCAAAAATAAAAAAAAAACACCGGCTTTATCGTAGCTGCTTGTATGTTGCACTGGAAGTTTTAATAAATAAAACTTTACCTTAATATTTTAGAGATCTATTCATTAAGAGAAGTTTGCATGAGGATGCTATCCACAACTATCACTCCGGGATAACAGGGAGATAAGAATAGCCCTTAAGATTCTTCAATTCACAGAAGAGCTAATTGACATTACATTGACATACGCATGCTAACACCATGCTAACACCACTCACACACACTAACATCAATTACTAACCCACACTCATGGTAACTGCATACACTAACACACACTCTAATACCTACAATGATAGTAACACTATATATTAACACATACTCTAGCACCATACGCTCATATTAACACACTTAAACATCATATACCTACACATATATACACACTATCTCCTTCTCCTCTCCCTCTTTTCCTTTCTCCCACCATCAATGCAGCTCCCACAGCCCTTGATCTCCTTCCCTCCCTGTTGCCTTTTCCATGCTACGCTACTACCGCAGGGTCACATAATGTGCATTACGGAACCTCACTGGGTGCCTCAGTTACCAGGATGCTTGGGTGCCATGCACTTACCTTAGCATGTCCCTGCATCCCTCCTCAACTCGGTGTTCATACCAGCTAAGCTTCCTACCACCATCTCGCCTATGAATATATCTCTCTATCCTATCACCTTGCTATCTGCATACCCTTCGATGTCTATTTTTCTTTCCACAGGCCTGAAATGTAGTGCAGGGACAAGCAGTAAGTGCAAGGCAATGTGCTTAATATAGGAGTGGGGCTGCTGAAGACCCCGCACTGACTTCACGAGCGTTACTTTGTGCTTCCTGGTACCAGGGCCGGCCCGACAATGGAGCCGAGTGGCGCAACTGCTCCAGGCGGCACTTTTGAAGGGGGGGCCCCAAGCCCTTTTTTTTTTAAGCAGAAGAGAGAGAGGGGCGCCGAGTGGTTTTCACTTAACAAGTTGTCAGTACCCGCTTGGCGCCCCTCTCCTCTGCGGCGAGTCTCCCTGATCGGTCTCGGTGCCGGCTTGTAATACTGAGCGGCGTCATTTCCGGCGCTTAGCATTACGAGCTGGCACCGAGACCGAACATGGAGACCGCCGCAGGACTGCTGAAGGTAAGTAAGGGGGGTAGAGTAAGGTCAGAATAACTAGGGAGGGGGGGCGGGTAAGGGTAGATGTAATGGGCGGTGCGGCAGGACGGAGGAGAGGAGGGTAGATAATGGGGGGGTGGCATTTTAAACTTCGCCCCAGGCGGCATTTTGTCTTGGGCTGGCCCTGCCTGGTACCAGCACAGCTCTATATACTGCAGCCATGGCAAACAAGAAAGGTGGGAACGGAGTAGTACAGCCAAAGACCTCTAGATGCGTGGCCTCTTATAGCTGTACTGCACCCTGATGGTGGCCCCAATGTAAAAAACATGTTTTATATATACATACATATATATATATATATATATATATATATATATATATATATATATAGAACCATGTGGCCCATCTAGTCTGCCATTTCTCCTGCTTTAAATACTTAGACCTTAACCAGTCATTGGTCTTGTCTTAGATTCAGGATAGCCGTATGCCTATTCCATACATGGATTACTGCATTACCACTTTTGCTGGGAAGCTGTTCCACTTATCTGACATGCTCTCAGCGGCTGCAGATGATCGACTCACCACTCAGTTTCATAGACCTATTAGTCTGCATGGTACTATAAATGTCTGTATGTTTGTTACAGTTTTCTGATCATATTTGTAGAAAAAATGTTAACAATAAGTGTTGCTATTGCCCCTAAAAGCAATATTCTGAGATCATTACTCATCATGTCAGAAATATATCTGCTTAATGATTAATTTCATTAGTCAGTATGCACAGAACAACTTCACACCTCAACTGTTTCTTCAGCTCATCTCCAGACTATGTTTCAATCATCTCACACTTCATTTGGTCATCTTTTGACAAATCTATAAAATCATTTGCCACAGAATACTTGATAAAGACACCTTTAGGTTTCTAAAGCTGAGTACTTGACCTTTGAAAACTATTATGCCAGATGCTGCAGTTAAAAGCAACTCAAAAGGGAAAAGGACATTTCATAGAAGTCAGAGAAAGGAGGAATATTCCCTGGCATTCGCCAACACAGAAAAACACAGTATTCACCATAAATTGAGTGAGTAAGCATGTGTGTATCCACTCATCTTTCATCCCCTGATTTATATATATCAAAATAAACAAAACACAGAACAAGCAAAGACACAAGGAAACATTAAATTACGTAAATGCCTTTATTTTTTTTAATTTTTACATGGAAAAACAATGGGCTGATGGGCTTTTGTCAGAATGATGACACGGGTGATGTAAGTTATAGCATTCAAAAGGTACAGAAAGGTTCCATGACTACATTATATTGGGCTCTATTGCATATCACCTGTATCATTTGTTAGCTACATTTATTGAGGTGGTGGACTCTTTCTACATAAATAAGTTTTCAATATAATATTTGGATACTATCCACATATTCTAAACTAAACCGTCGCCCTGGTATGTTGCTCAATTGCCCAATTTGAGAAATCTTAGATCCACACTACGGAGGTCGGTCCCTAGCACACTTTCATCTTGGTGGATTGCTGTGATATGCGGTCATATCCCATCGCTCAGTGCAGAGAATGTATGATGCTGACAGGTGGCTCATAGGGCACTGTCTTTGGACAGGTCTACCCTGCATTAAACATTCTTCAAAGTTCTTATTGAACAAAAGTTCTCATTAATTGATAAATAAAAATAGAAACAAAATGTCTACAGAGGCTCATCGGAGACATAACACATAACCTCATTCAATAACACAAGAAGTGAGGAACAAGGTCCCACTCAAACTTGAGTGAAACCGAGCCATGAGATGTCACCTATGGTTTCACACATATTTATTCATATAGCAATGATTAAAATCGTGCTTTGCAGTTTCCAATAAAACCCAAAAAACTATCTGCGCTTCTCACCCTAATAAAACTGGCAACAAATATATAAACATAATATAATTGAGAGGTTTTGGTTATATGAATTGGCCAAAGCATAATTAAGCTCACCCGCCACGTCAAGGCACACTCTCAATAGGATGAGAACCTACTCTCACACAGGGGCGTAACTCAAGAATCTCAGGGCCCCGGTGTAGATCTGTAGGGCCCCCGTCCCCAACCGCTCTATCCTTTCTCATTATCTACACATCTCCCTCCGCTACGCCCCCTTTCTCACGATCTCCCCTCTCCCTCCCTAACCCTCTTCTCACGATCTACCTCGTCCTGCCTAGCCCCTTCTGCACGATCTACCCCTCTTCCTCCCTCCCCCTTTCTCACAATCTTATCCTCTTCCTCCGCTACGCCACTTCTCACAATCTACCCTCTCCCTCCCTACGCCCTTTCTCACAATTTACCGCTCTCCTCCCTACACCCCTTCTCGGCAATCTACCCTCTCTCCCCTCTCCGTCAACTCCTGTGTTGGGAGCGTGAGGCGTTTGTCTCGGTGCCGACGCTTCAACTGCTGTTAGCGCCGAGACCCGAGACAAACGCCTCACGCTCCCAACACTGCACTCTGGGCAGCGCTGAGGCAGGCGGCGGCAGCGAGCAGAGGAATCCTGGATTTCTGTCAGTCAGGGGGGCCCAAGAGTCGCCGAGCGGTCGTTTTCAGCAACCGCTTGGGCCCCCCTGACTGACAGAACTCCAGGGCCTGGTCGCAGTCGCAACCCCTGCGACCCCGGTAGTTCCGCCACTGCTCTCACCTCCTACATAGTGGGCACACAAAGCAGTTTATACTGCTACCAAAACCAGATTAATGTGTGGGGAGGTGCAATTAAGCCTCCTCCCAATTAATCCCTGGACAGCAAGCTGCAACCAGACTGACGAGGAGCCAACAACCTCAAATATGTGCAAACAGGGAAAAGAAAAAATGTCGGTGCGCTAATCTAGTCTCAGGCTCAAATAATACAAATGCAATATGAAGCCTACCAAACACAATGTATTGGCTTACAGTGTATACAAAAAACAAAAACTGTCTGCAGTTTCTATATATATTATTTACATTAAAATAATAGCAAATATTCTGAAAATTTTGAATTACTATAAACACATATTAGCTGTTTTTTCATGCATAAAATTCTATCTTGAGTCATGGTTGAATACTTCCTCATTTGTTAAGACTCACTCTTTCCTTACTAAGTGCTGGTCTACTTAAAGAAGATGTGTTAACTTATTGAGAAATTAACGTTACTAATGGGCTATATGTTTCCCTCTCTGCATTTCATTAACCTAAGTCTAACATGGATAATTGCATAGTTGCCTTATCTATTTAAAGCAACGTTTCCAATACATACAGTATATCTAAAACAATATACTGAAAAATAGGAAGCGACAGACAGAAAACCCACATTCTCAACCTTTCTTCAATTAATAATCTTAATAACATAGCTAGCAAAGAGCTCCTAAATTATTATAAATCATTAAACTAATTTATTTTTGCCAACCACTTATCATCATTAAATGGGTCTTTGTTATCTTATTAGTCAATCGCACAGGATATTCTGAAACATAATTTAGGTCTTTGAGACCATAGAGATTATTGCAGATGAAGAAGTGTGTGAAGACCTCATGCATAAGAATGCACGGAGAACAGATATGTTACCACATTGAGATGTATCACTGTCCACAAAGTCATTT
Organism: Spea multiplicata; assembly: GCA_009364415.1. NCBI lineage: Eukaryota > Metazoa > Chordata > Amphibia > Anura > Pelobatidae > Spea > Spea multiplicata. Next base: position 125,030 of record VKOC01016378.1, read on the forward strand.
AGTTGCAGTCACAACTAACAATTACTAAGGGGCTAGATTGCTGAGGAAAGCACAAAACCACAAGGGAGGTAAAGTTTCGACAAAGCAACCTCCTCTGCAAGTTAATACCGTGTTTATTGCAACCTACCAATACAAACCAGCTTTGTGTGCAGTAACAGATATTTGAAGATCAAGACATCTTGAGGTCTAAACACTGACCCCAATAATTTTGTATTATTGTAAAGACCTTTGTTGGCTTCAGAGCTCTGCCAATTATGAGCTCTCCTCTATACGGCTATGTTTCTTACTTTGTTGTACTATATGAAGAGGTTTCTTAACGTTCCTGTCTGCTACATTGATTGTTTAATTTTAGTAGCATATGAAGTTTGGTATAAAACAATAGGTGGTAGACATAACTATTGAGAAAAAGGTTGGTAGAAGGGGTATTTTGTTGGAAAAAATGTATTATGGATACTTGGGAGAAAAAGGTTTGTAAAAGTATATGCTAGATGTGTATATAGGTGGAACAATAACATACACAAGATGCATGTTTTTGTGGGATCACAGAGGATCAAGGTGATCATTTGCATTTACCATACAGGAGGTAAAGATCCTGTAACCGGATTGTCGTCCTGCATTCAAGAGGGAACTTTATGCATGAGCTGACTCCAAGCCTCTTGGAATATTATACTTTCAATAACCCATCACAATGATTTGATTGTAGTGGCTTGCTCATGATGGCAACAAAAATGTTCTAATAACAGCCCTAATAAAAAAAAAAGGAGGTACGAATATTTTCTGTATCTGAGCAGGGATTTTGTGAATGATATACAAGTGAACAAAAAACATTAGTTACCTGCTCAGAGCAAAATATCAACTACAGATTGTGTTAACCTGAGAATTTCCCCAATAGTTTAGTTTTCTGTATCTCCTAACGTAAGCACTTGCCTTGCTGAAAGATCCATCTGGGCCGATTAAAGAGCACATTGCTAATATAAGTATTAGGACTTTTTGTTGTCAAAGGAATTAATATTGAGGACCATTGGCATGAAACAAGACCTTACACTTTTATATATGTTTTTTTTTTTAGAAATTATCATTTTGTGTATTCCCTGTTATACATCCATTAACAAATTGCTACCATCTTCTTAATGCCTTGACTGGACACTGCATGTATCGTTTATTTGTATTGTTATATAATTATATATAGTTATACTATATATTAGTATGTACTATATTATAAGATATATATATGATATATATGTAATAAGTATTTAATATATTTATACTATATAGTGGGCCCATCTGTTTGTCAGAGGAATAATTTTTACATTTGAAAGCCATGGGAAAGGTGGTGTTGCTATGTATAGAAGGATCTAATACATTTTTCATGTACATCCTATTCCTCAAAAAGGAAAGAAAAAGTAAGTAAACATTTTTTATTGGTTGCCTGTGTTTGATTTTTTCCAGTAAGGAAGATGGTCCTTGTGCTCTCTGGAGTTACAAAAGGAATAAAAAATAATCAATGCTAACTTATGCAAGTTTTTATTAGCTGAATATTCTGTGGCTTGTGGTACCGCGAAATATATTGCTATATGCATTTACACAACATCAGTGGAGTTTTTTTCAACAACAGTCAAAACGTTGGCAAAGGAAAAAGGAAATTTGATTCCCTGTCTGTCTTCACTTTGCCTGTGCCAGTTGACCGCAGGCTTTTTTTTACCAATGAGAGACAACAAAGAACCCACCAGGTGCCTATCCTAATCATCTATGGTCTCAATCCTAAATTATTTTGCAATCTAGGATTGGAAAAAAACACATAAACATACATTCAAAATGTATTGGAAAAAAAGGCTAAAAACTTTGCTCGCTAGACTTTATGCAAAGTTCAGATATGTATATTGAATGTAATATTAAAAAAGTTTCAATTTGTGCTTAGGTGTGTGAATACTCTGTGAATGTTCATTTGGTTGCAACGACTACCTTGTTAAATTGTGAAATTATTTGAAATGTAGATCCTAAAGTAGGATGTGTAAAGTTGTTGTGATATAATGTTTGCCATGGGTGAATATTCTGCATTTTGTTGTTTCTTTCTGCTACACTGCATTCCCCAGAGGTGACTGAACTTGGAATCCTGCCACTGTAACTCAAGTGAAATCACAACATCCAACCAATCTCACTAAGGGATTTTGGTTTTAATTAATTTATCTCACCCTGGAGGCTTGTATATGCCGGGGCAGGCAGTGAGAAAAAGAAACTTAATCTGAAAACAATAATAATAATTACCATTATAAGTTTATAAGCCTTCAAAGGACTGAATCCTATTACCTGGTATAAATTTACTGCTTGCTTTACCACTAGTAGACTATAATTTTGAGGTGGAAATTTGATATGGGCACAATAAAATTTATGGTAAAAGTGTAGGTAAATGAATCATTAAATATTTATTTATGGTTTAATCATAATACATATGTCTAATATTATTTTGCTGTTTTTCTCTTTAGTTTTTCTCTTTAATGATTCATGTCTCTTAAAAACTTCTTTTCTTGTTATTTCTCCCAAGCCCCTCCTATTACATCACAGCAGTCAGGCCACCTACAGCTGCAGCCACCTGACATTCAACATCTTTATATGGATCAACACCTTCTTATAAGGAACCGTTCATGTAATGTTTTATTATATAAAGGTTTGGTTAATAGGACCCTAAGCTATTCAGGTGATTCAATGACATCTGGCCCAGATTGGCCTCTGGAACACCGGGCAAACGTCTAGGAGGTTACTGGCCAACAGCGCTTCTATGCTCACCAGTGTGAAGCCATCGGCTTGATTTGCCCAGCCACAAGCTGTGTAGGCAAAAAAAAGGTTATCCAAATTGTATGCAGCCTACGGCCTTAAAGTGCCAGGGTCATCCCTTAATGACAAAGTCCCTCACTCACAAGGATGCATATGTACCGGGACCAATCCACCATCAAACCTAAGCAGGACCATGCATTTTCCCAAGTACTAGATTTCCCAAGTACTATATTGTACGCTTATTAAATGCACATGAATCAAACCCCATCCTATGTGTATACCTTAGGAGCAGCCATTTTGACTTCATATTCTTAGGGTCTGCATGAATATCCCTCTTCCTTGTGTAAATTCTATTGTTAATTTGCTGAATTGTTGTTGATTGGTAAGGGTGAGTAAGTAGACAGAAGAGGCAAACTTCCAGCCAGGAAATTAACTGGATAATCCTGGCCTTGCCACAAGACGAACTCTGAAACTAGAAAATGTATTTAGTTATACAAAATTCTTTGGAACCATCAGTTCCCCTTTAAATGTAGCCAAAAAATAACCTTATTAAAAGCACCAATTTATTTTAACCAAGAAGGGTAGTCATCAAACATCTTATTTCGTCATGCTACTCATTTTTATATTAATTTAAATTATTTTCCTTGATGAAGTACAAGTACATTCAATTTCCGGGCCCACATTCAATGCACACTTTTTTTCACAACAAATTAGGTTGAATTTTTCAAAATTTCAACTTCAAACTTCTTGACATATACAAGAATAATTATCTGTATCTAGAAAACATTACAGGCTGTGTTTTATTTGAGTAAACCTTTTACCCTTGTGTGATCGTTTCATAATTTCACTTGAAACATATAATTGCGTGGAAAGGTTTTCAAGAGCAAATTGTTACTTTTGCCATATTAATGAATGCAGGTGCTATTCTGTGCGGAGTCAATATGTCAAGGAGACGTTAGTTAAAGTTATTCATACATACACACACAAAAAAAGGAAACATCTTCGGTGAAAGAAAAAATACATTTAATGAGTAAGTGCAGCACACAATTCCTTCTTTCAGAAATGTCAGTTCTTATTGAGTCCCCATTTTAGATATCTTACAATTACTTTGTCAACAGAAGGTAAGGTAGTGACGGATGATGCACTGGTTCTTGAAACCTAACTTTCTGCGAGTTACTTAGGCTAAAACTAAGTGCTTTTACATTCAAGTCCTATTGATGATAGTGGTTTTATATTTATCACCCTGTCATTTCAGTTGACTGTACCAGCCTTTTCCGTGAAGGAATATGGACACTAATGGAGGTGAATCCTTAGTATTCTGATGGGTCACAGATTCATTCTGCTAAAGCACGTTCATAGCACAAGTACCCATAGGCCTGGAAACATATTTCCTCCTTTAAAGAGTAATATCTTCCAGTAACCTTTTATTCTTTTACATCTTTACCAGTTGATTCTACACAGTGACCTTAATGACACTGAATATGCAGGTTTTATGCTGTTTTCACCTCTCAGTAATATAATTCCTTTCCTCATGGTGTTACGGATAATTCTACCTGGACCTTAAAAAGACCAGGACCTGATTGCAATTTTTTATTTATAAGAAATTCTGTCAAAAATCAATAATAGTCATGGGTCTCCAGTTCCTTCTTTAATAATACTTTGATATGATTTGTCACAGGCTAGCCTAGAGTATCCACTACATTTTATTACTTAGCTAGCAGTCTCATCTTTGAGTCATGAGATCCGCCATGGGAAGACCTTTAAAAAAATGCTATATTCTTTACTGTTTGGTTATTACAGAAAGTCTATATTACTCAATAATATCTTTTATAAGGTGTGCTGTCACTTCTTCACATAGATGTTTAACCCCAATGTAAGTACAGTGCAATCAATGACCAAAGGCCATTTATTTTCTGCTACAAATGTTGTTTTTTTGTTCGTGTTCCAAGCACACACAAATCAGCTACGACAAAACAAATTTCTTTTACAACTTTCATTTTTATTATTGATATTAAGAAAGCCAAATACCAAAGAATAATCATTTCAAAGTTTTCATATAAATATAAAATTCATTACATATGGGACGGTAATAATTAATTCAAAATAGATAGCATTGCCTTAGTGTCTCCCATGAGCAAAAACAGAGTTTAGCTAAAATGCTTTTATGTGTGTAAATTTTGTGAAGGCTGGACATGCTTAGTTTTATTTATCAATTCTGATAACGTTTGTTAATTTCCTGGTTAGTAACATGAACTTTAGCTGTTATCTAACATTCTAAAAAATAATAATCAACCAATCAAAATTTGACTTTTCATTTTAAACTGGACAGTTCTCCTAACTTCTATGTTTCTCACCAAAGTATATTTCCAGCTCTACACGGGGCTCTTGGGGCCTCATACATTTTTTATACCTATTTCAACTTTTCTCATTGTGGTATTTTGTACAAACTTTCATTCATTTATATAATACCCTTTAAATGGAGATTTTTGCAAGAACAAAAACATATGTCATATTCATATTTATCATAGATGTTTTCCTTAATATTTCCTCTAAGCCACTACTGTATGCATATACTGGGACACATACATGCCTATTTCCACTAATTTGGATAATCATGCTTTTTGGTAAGTACACTGATTTTTTATTATTAAACTTGTGTTTAATTTTGTTTTGGTTTTTGGAATCGGTTTTGAGCATTAATCTTCAGGATTTTACTTGTTAATCCATAAAGAGACAAGCAGTGAGGGTTGGTAGGGCTGATTTAAGGATATGATATACTAGCATTTTAATTATCTTAATATTTCGCAAACATCCACCCTATCAGTCATCTTCTGAAATACCAAAAACTGTATACCTATCTAGGCATTAATGCATATTTAAGATATCACCTTCTATTATTGTTTTAGGTCTATGGGAGAATAGAATGCCTAAGTGAGGTAGAGTAAGATGTTAAAATGAGTTGGCTTGTGGATTTTTTCATGTGGCTTTTGCATTTAGAAAGGAAATTATTAAGGTTGGTGGAGCAGGGTGCTGACTTAGAGACTATTGCAAATGTTTGCAACCTCTACGGCAAAGAACACGGCAGTGCACGACAATATAGCCATTTAGTATACATGTAGTCACATTTCATAGTTATATTTATATATCAAATAACTGTACAGTATGCATTTCACTACTGGAAATATATGTAATCATCATACGCTTAACTTTCGTTCGATTACTATGTATACAAAGAAAAGCAGTTCAAATGCCCCTAATATTTGTATGTGTTTATGAGCCAGAGAAAAGATTTTTATGCAATTCTTCAAGCTTTAAAGGGTCATGATGGTGAACTAGGAGGTCTGGAAATATATTTGATATTCTAACCCCCATGTGATATGCTGATACGCTATAAATCTTTTCTGCAAATCAGATTCAACAAGCAATAGGTGTTCACTTGCTTAACCATTGGAATACTGGACAAGGAAAAATTTATTTTCCTTTGTTGTTTTTAAGGAAATAGGTAGATTTTTTGAGCCAGCATCCCAGCTGTAATGAAGTGGCAGCAGCATTAAAATATTATTAACTGCTGAAAAGACTTCTCATGCCTGGATAAAAGTCCTGAGATCCACATTTTCCAGCAAATAGAAAATTAAAAAAAATGAAACTACAGGGGTTAAATGATAGTTTGGGGTAAAAAAGTCAAGCTGTCAAACATCAGGAAATTGAATTAAAGATCGAACCAGGACCCAAACTCTGCCCTGCAATTGAACTGCATGACATCAGAATTTCATTTAATTGTTATATAGGCAAACAGAAACTCCAGGTCTACTGCTTACCAAACCTGTACGTTCATGTATGGAGGATGGGTGACATGCCCGAACTTCACTAACAGACAATATCTATAATTGAAAATTTACAATTGTTCCAGATACTTATCACTGACATTTTCTTGCCCGGCCCTCTAAATACCTACATTCAATGAAAAATATTATTGTTGTTGCTAATTATAACCTACTGACAAATACGTGTATCTTCCATCGTTTATGATATGTATGCAGACTATATGATATGTGGTTCCTAAACCCTAAACAACTTGTTGGTCAAGAATATTATCAGAATATTAACAGAAATATATATGTTTTTGTTCTTGTGTAAAAAATACACAGAAACAGGATTTTAACTAAACAGCACAATGAAAAGTTTATTTGTCAGAAGGGGAAATTAATTCTGTATCATTTTATCATAATATCGTAATGTTCTGGGCACTTATCCAGCACTGAATCATCCAGTACATGTCAGTGGCAGGATTGTTGCTTTTAGCAATCATTCAGATTTTGGGGGAACAAATTCTGTGTAATTTTCTGCAAAATATATCACAAAGGAGGGTGAAACACAGGTATTAGTTTATTCTTACTACATGATTACAAGCAATGGTCTTAGTGGAAATAAATCAAAGGCATTTGTCCAGTGCTGGATTTGGATCCAAGCCCCCCCTTAGACACATAAAACGGCCTAGTCAAGCCATTTGAACTGAATGGGTATAGGATACGAGATAAATCATAAGCCGGATATAGGTAAAGAGTTATCACATAAATCAATGTCAGACTGGAGGGTTGTAAACTACAAAATCTACGTACAATTTTTGTTAAAAAAAAAAAACACTGAATAGGGTTGAGGCAGCTTCCAGAAAACAGGGATTAGCCCCAAAGTGAAATTTCAATATTGAAGATTTACTGTTTATTCTTTGGGACAGCTTGTTACTTAAAATCCAACGTTTCTCCAACGGCACGCTACCTTTTTACACTTATGTAGTGTGCAGCCGGACGTATCTAGCCACTGGGCATTGGCATGGATGGGAACATCCAGGCTCCAGCTACCCAAATAGGTGAGTCTGCTGACATCAGTGGGTGGTCCATTGGGATCGGTGAGCAGTTCGCTGATGTCGGTGGGTGGACAGTGGGAGTGGGATGTGCCTCAATGCTGCTCCCATGACCCATAGATTCTCTGCTGTGACCCGTAGAGCTGGAGAAGTGACGCTCCACCTGCAGTCTCCGGGGGAAACCTGGAGAGATATAAAGTATGGGCTTTTATTCATTGTGCACGATAGCCAGTCTGGGCCTGTATGGCTCTGAGTTGAGTGTTCATTGAAATCAGAGTGCACGTCCATTTGCAGTGCCTGTGGATTCAGTAAGAGTGCGGCGTAAATGAATCTATGAGTTTAGCATGTCCTAAGTTTTATTGTTTGAGATAAGCAGTCGTCCTAGCACACCTTCTTACTCTGAGATATTTTGAGATATTGAATTTGTATGTCTTACATAAGTTGCACAGGAGAGATACATTCAAAATTCTCTTTCATTGTAAAATTGATTGTTACAGTTACAAGAATCAAACAATAAACAGATGATTGCAAAGAAGACACAGCACGTGTTCATTCAATTAATCTTAATGCAATGAAACATAGAAAATACATAGGAGATATGTATTTGGCAGTTAAAACAATGGTAATGAGATTTGTCTAAATATGCAATGGTAGACCATGTGATTGTTGTGGACTCAGAGTGTCTAAGAAGACGGTGATTTCAATTGTATGTTTACAATATGTAAATATTCAGTGTTTTTTCTCAGACTCTTCAAAAATATGTTGATTGTAAACAGTAAAGTCTATAAAACCAACAGATTAATAGAAAACATGAGAAAAACACGGACAAGTATTATAAAGTTTAAAATATAAGGATATTAGAAGTGCTGGTCAGGGTAAGTAAATTATACAGATGTAAAAATGTAAATAAATCCAAATGCACAACATATTTAAAACCTATTTAATTAAATAAATACATTAAAATTACATCTAACACCCACCCAATTCAGGCTAACTGTTTACAGAGGTTGTAATTTAGATTATTCCAGTAGAAATCTATTGTCTTGTAAGATTTCCTGGAGTTTAAACCACAAATATTTTATAGGATTGAGGTCTGGGGACCTATCAAGATCATTGATTTTTTTGTTCACTTGACTTTTTTTTCTATAGTTTAGAAAAAACTATTGTGGAAATGCCAATTTTAGTAACGCTTAGTTTTCTCTTAGTGTTCTGTTTTAAATATACATTGCTGAGATTTGTAGATAATAGGGTTAGTAGGTAGGATATAAAGGGAAGAGTATAGAAGAGGTTGTTTGGTTATTTTCACAAACCCAAAAGTAAGTAGTACATTAGCCATTATTTCCCAGTACATCATCCCATGTTCAAGGTCCTTGTGCCCTAATATTCTTTACAACGCTGTTGTTTCTTACCTTATATTGAAAATATTTTTTTCATGTATACCTACCATAATTTTAGTGTGGGTTGAGTAAGATATTTTGCAATGTTATTAATAACTTATTTTGGCGTGATTATTCTATAAATAAGATATCCTGATTTCAAATTATATTTAAAAATAGTAGTTTTAAGTAAGTTGCCCAATAAATACTAACAGTCCTGGCTTTAAATATATCTCAATAAGAATACAATAGGACATTCTTTATATCCAGGACCAGTGGAAGTTCTTGAAGGCTAGATTGAAATATATTTTTTAAAGTATAACTGGGCAAACATGTAAACATGCTGATATAGTTCAAGAAATCTCTTCTCAATAAGGTAATAATTAATTAATTGGATTGGATATTACTAATTATATAATACATTATTATTTTTTTGTTTAGTGCCCTATATGTTCTGTTTATACATGGCTGCCAACCGTCTGAAATTGGCCCTATATATATATATCTGTATGTATGTGCAAATGTACTGTTTTTTGTGCTTCACAACCATGTCAAGCCTCTACTTTTATGTTCTAACCCTGAAAGTTTATTATAGATTTTGAAATGACACAGCAGGAGACTTGTCTAAGGAAGATGGGTTTAATTGCTTAGAATCTCTGACATCTCATGTGATGAGCCTTCAAGCAAAATGACGCCCTTCATATATGCCCTCAAAAATAGCCACTCAAACACTTTGAATAAATGCCTGGAAAAGTTAGCTGCACACTAACCTTTAGTACATTAAAGCCTAAAAAGCAAAGCAAATGAAAACAAACAATTGGATAATAAACTTCCATATTTTGCACATATCCTTGCACGTAGTGCTTTTGAATTCCTGGTTACCGAATACTAATATTGATTTAAACCTGTAATATTTATGTTAATGTTATATTAGAAGACCTCCAGACTTGGTTGTTATGATTTCAGTTTATTTGCAAAAAAAATGTCTATTTTTCATTTTCTTAATTAAAAGCGGGTTAGTTCACATTGCTATATAATTATATTCAGGATCCTGTATACTTTCTGGAAAATTAAAGCATATATTTTAAAATAATATTCTTGAAATGAAACATCAGAAACAGGGTTGCTTAATATTCTAAAGAAAATTTATGTATATATGGGTATTTTTGCAAATCCTTTTAAAAACAATCTATAATATATGAGGCTTTATGCAACATTTTTCTCTAAAGAAAATAATAATTTTCCTGAGTGTTAATGCTACATCAGATTGAAATACAATTTTTTTTAAAAAAAGAAGAAGATGGAATAGGTGCAATTTTATACTTATGGGCCGGGCCAGCCATGTTGTTTGTAGCACCTTACATCATGTTTTCAGGATACCTCTCTTGCATGGATTTGCTTGCTAATAGTGGTATAAATCCCAGTGGAGCACCCTTTACATCAGGGATCTCCAAACTCGGCCCTCCAGCTGCTGCAGGACTACATCTCCCATACTCCTCAGCCAGCCCCTTAGCTGAAGGAGCATTATGGGAGATGTAGTCCTGCAGCAGCTGGAGGGCCGAGTTTGGGGATCCCTGCTTTACATCTTAAGTAGCAGCTTATTTTTCCTATGTGATTTGGGTGACATGATCGGAGCAGCAGCATATTTGGCCAAGTAGGGTGGCAGGGCTGGGGTTGCAGAGATACACTAGCCTCTCTGATCCACACATCACATCTGGGTCAGATCTTTCTATTGGCTGTTTAGGCTCCCAAGTGGGCTGCACTAGAGGTGTGGAACATCTCATCAGCGTATAAAATGTACTGTTTTTGAAAAATCGGAGAATCTTTCCTGAAAATATCGGTCTGGAAACTTCTTTGGATTTCTAACTGAAAACCACCAAACTCAACAAGGACATTGAAGTCCCTGCAGATGATTTATATGCGTTTTCTGTAATTTGTTTTTTCTGTGTTTTATTTTAAGAAACGGTGTTGTGTACTCTGTTTCTAAATTGTTATCACATTTGTTCACATTATTTTTGTACATAAGCACTGTGACATTTGTCAGGTTAAACTATATCCAAATCCAGTTTCAGTCTCTGTGCTAACTTAAGTCTACCTTCTGAGAAAGCCTAAATAAACCACATTACAGAATTGTTTTTACTTAAATTGTGTTTTATAACATTTTTACTAGGCATTGTACTGTTGTACTGGGCATTATGGAAGAGCCCATAAGCTATAGTCGTCTTAAAACCTAACTTGGTAGTTGCAGCGTTTTATAGGTATTGATGTGATATTTGTGGAGTGTTTGTGGCTAAGTGAGTGACCAAAGGGCTGGTATCATTAACCCTTGCACACCCATACGCTGTGTCTCCAGTTATCCGATAGATAACCCTGACAAACTGGTAGCAGCGGCGTGGGACCAAAAGGGCTGGTTTTGTTAACCCTTACACACCCCCAGGTTGGTTTAGCTCACCAACCTACAACATATATGTTAAGGGATAAGGGGACCGTTATGGGCAAATGGGTTGAATGGTTCTTATAAAATTCTATGTTTCCATCAGCCTCATCCCTTATTTATTTTTAATTTTTTCTTAATTTTTTACAATTTACAATGTAACGCGTCACAGTTTGATGAAGGTGTAAATGCAAGTTGGAAGGGGAAAATATGCCAGGTAGACATTCTGTCCAATGTATGCAAGTTGTTTTAGAATGTTGACAACTCGCATACCTTTTTTAGTGAATAGACCTAACTGTCTGGCTGCAACTCCATATCATTCCACAAACACCCAAATTTCCTATAAAAAGGGTGCATGATTTTATCCCATATTATATCTATATATTTTTATGTATAAACTATAAGGAATTTACATTTACTGAAATAACGACAAATGGAAGTAAACCATGGATACATTGTGTTTGTGTTTATTTGCCGATTTTCATTTTGTTGATTTCATCCACCATATGTCCTTTCGTCAGAAGCCTAAGGCCCTAAGAGAATACAATGAAAGACAATGAACTCTAAAATCCTAATGAATTAATTTACTTTAACATCAATCAAGGTAATGTATGCTTAGAACTTTCTGAAGGAACAACATAATTGCATTGTTCTACCTTCTGGAGACCTGTTGACCTTACATACTTTCTGTATGAGAAGAGACATAATGGCTGATTATAAGGAGACATTTCAGAAAAGTGTGTATCATTTATTTTACGCTGTTGTTGTAGCCGAGAAAATTTGGATGTAGAAAAGAAAGTTAGTATAGCTATAGGGCACATTTAATTGCATTTTCAAAACTTCTTTTAATCCTACAATAACAAAAAATTAAATCAGTGCTGACATTTTTTGTTGCCAGAAGAAGGTAGTAAAAGGGTAAAGAAATAATTGTTAATTCTGAGAACATAATTAGCAACTTTAAAGCTTTAATCTAAAAATGCATATTCTAAGCCTGGGTAAAAGATTAGGAAAAGATACAGAAAGTCTTTGAAAATGTAACTGTCTTTGTTTTTAATTGTAAATTATGATTGCTATAATTAGCTCATTCAATAGTTTGATAAAATAAACAAATGGGAACGTTTAGGCGTTTGGTGAAAAATTTCAAGTTAAATGACAGAAACATTACAGACTTTAGGCAATATTTTTTCCAAGCTTGTCATCAACTATTTTATCTTCTATAACTTGTCACGTCTCTTTCTCTTTTTTTCCCATCCTACCAGTATTTTGCTCAAGTTGAAAATAAATAAGCAAAATATTGTTACTTAACATCTAAATTGAAACTGCTGTATAGTAATGCATTGGTTTTTCCGTTTTTACAACATGTAGCATTTTGTGTTCTGGTATGTACAAAATGGGTGAGGCCAAAGAGAGGAAGGAGTGAGAGGGGAAATTGAATAGATAGGGGAAGACAGGATGGGGAAAAAGAGAGAGATCGAAAGGGAAGAAAGAGAGAGCGAGGGAGGAGGAGGGAGTGAGAGAGGGGATAAAGAGAGATAGAAGAGAAAGAACAAAGAAAGAGAGAAAATGGTTGAGAGAAATAAGTAAAGATGAAGAGGAAGAATAAAGTGGGATAAAAAAATAAGTTAGAGATCAGAAAGAGATAATACTGAGAGTAAAAGAGAGCGAGAGAGAGGGAGAAAAAAGGGCAAGGGGAAAATAGATATAGAGAGGGAAGGAAGAGGGGGGTGAAATAGGCTAGAGTGTAGAGGGAGCAAAGATGGAAAAACGAGAGGGAGAATAGAAAGAGAACTAGTGAAAAAGATTGAGAGATCAAGGAGATAGGAAAGAAAGAAGAGAGAGGGGGCAGAGAGGGAAGAAAGGCAGAGAGGAAAGGGGTGCACATCATTTTAGGATGACCATATACAGTAGTCTTACATAAAGACGTATTATTTATATACTAGTAGCTCTAAAATAAAGTCTAATATTGCAGATAGTAAAGTTGTAAGAAGGTCAATTTTGTCAGTAGGAGGTACTTACCCTCATATGCAATATCATTATTATTATTATTATTGAAAATGAAGGCTGTATTAAGATAGAATGGAGGCTATATTAAAGTAGACTAAGAATAATGGGTTGGAGAGCACTGTTTGCAGCAGCTGAAAATTAAATGCCAATTGACAAACATGATATGCTAGTCATGTGTGCAACAGAGAGGGTATTGGGGTTGCTTTGAAGACCCATCACCTTCCAGTATATGAGGATGCAAGATCAGCTGACAGAGCAGGACTAAGGTTTAAAATCAGCCTACAGGCAGCTGTACATCAGATGTGAAAGCTACAGTAATGGTAAGTAGTATGTGCCTGCATCAGCCCACCAGGCATTTCCCCAGTTTGCCAGATGGCCATTCTGGACCTTGCTTAGTACTGGGCAAGGTTCTTCTTTCTCTAACTTGACAACACTCAGCTAGACAATTTCACTTATGTCTGGTCAGTGTTTTATTTCATATACAGTTCCATTCTCATATGCACTTTAATGCATAGATAGCTTAGTGCCCTATTATATCCTACTATTTTGCAGATAGATGAACAGATTCAATGGAATACATTTTCCAGTCCCTCAGCTCTTTTGCCATCTTCACATGCTGCGTACCAGCATGCATGGAAGCTACTCTCACTGCCAGCCAGCTCCAGTGCCAGCTCACACAGGGGTCTGATGAGACAACCCTGCATACATGTACCAACTGGAGAGAAACATGGACAATGGAGTGGGTGGTATGCTGCAAACGTTTTCACTTGGTAAGCGCTTCCTTTTTATTTTTTCTCTTACAGGTAGATAATATACATATTAAAGTATATAAGAATATTTAGCTTTGTAATTTAGATAATTTCTGCTGTATTATGGAATGGCATTCTCTGTATTTCAGAATCTGAAAAAATTCTGTTGTATTAAAGTAATCGTGTAGCTACTCTTGGGCTACATGTCAATGATGTCTTGTTTATTTCACCCCTCTAAGAACACATACAATGGAAACAATTACAAAAATCTCAAGTAAGAGAAATGAAGGTTTCTGTGGGGCTTAAACACTCACAGAATGCATGCACCTTTAAGTGTCAGTGCATGTAAAGATCAATTAATATAGAATTTCAGCCTTGAGAAAAACATTATGTTTTCATTGTGTGGTTTTTTGTAAATCATGACCTGAAGAAAGATCAAGCCACTGTGGCTTGATCACTCTGACCCTCATTTCTGGTGAAGAGCTGTGACTTCAAGACTGTCAAGAATAGGAGCCATTTTTGCATTGTCCTACACTGGTTGTAGCCGCATATATCAGGCATACCACTTTCTTAAGAGATAAGGCATGTCCTGCAAATGAATAATAACGAGTGGGTACATGTTTTGTTAATAAACAGGTTTTCCATTAACTACAAGGATTTTTGTTTATGAAACAGCGTTAGTGCTGAATTGATAGATAAAATATAAGAATACCATTGTAGGAAGTTATGCAATAAATTTTTTTCATAGGCATTCATAGTTCAGAGTATGCCTTTGCATGATTAAGACATATACATTCTATTGTTATTCAAAAGGCAATATGACAAGAATGTAACCTTTATGTCTATTGCATTAAGCTAAGATCCCAGAGGCAAGGCACCTACCTAGGTAATATGAATTATGTAAAAATAATAATTGTTCTGAAATACAAAATTATACAATTTCTTAAAGTAATTCTATTAATACAAAATATGTGTTGTTATTATTATTATTATTATTATTATTATTATTACTACGAGGGACGTTCAAAACCTTTCCGAACTTTTATATTGTCCCTGGAAATGGTGAAGGCGAGAAGAATAGCAATTGGTCGTGTCTTAGCGTGTCATGCGACTGTGACAAGTTCTGGCTGGCAAGCCAGCTGCCCTTGCAGCTGAATGTGAGTGTTGGATCTTCCTATGCCCTGATTCTGCTGTTGGAGGAACAGCAAGCACTTTGATTGGCATTTCAGTAGAGCTCCTGTTCACTTGGGACCTTGCAGTTTGTTTTATTTTTGGAGGAACGATTGGAGAAATAAGGCTGTCCCCATGGCTCCACCCTTTTGTAAAAGCCCACAGAATAATGCAGAATAATGCAGAAACACGTCTCTATCTCCAACAAATGTATCCTGAAACAACAAGCGTGTCATGCGACTGTGACAAGTTCTGGCTGGCAAGCCAGCTGCCCTTGCAGCTGAATGTGAGTGTTGGATCTTCCTATGCCCTGATTCTTCCCCCGATTCAAGCTTTAAGTTCAGTAAAGTGTGTGCCAGGTGGGTTACGAAGTGGCTGACAAAGGAGCATGAGCGCAAGTGCTTAGATGCTTGTTCCCGACGCATGGCCCAGTATCGCGAAGAAGGTGATGATTTTCTGCATAAGATATAATAGTGTATAACGCCAACACTACCTGCTAAAAAGGACAAAAAGCATGCGTTTCTCTTGCACAAATAATACTGTATATGTAACATAGTTACATAGTTCATAAGTCCATCAAGTTCAACCTTTCTACCTAAGCTTCCTATTCTAAATAATGTATAGCTGAAGCTTTTGTTTTGTATATCGGTCAAACCATGTATAACTTCAACCACCATTCCAAACAACCTCAGGCTGGACTGGTTCCTACCAGACCAGATGTCCTATGTATGATACTCCTTCCCAGGGCCACCATCAGAAGTCTTACGACCCAGTACAAACCTAAAGAGAGCACCCTCCATGCTACTTCTGTCACCCTCCTCATGTTCCTCCCACCACCCTGCTTCATGCTTACAATGGGGGGCACCAGCTGCTTGCCCAGGCCAAAAACATAGGTACTGATGTACGCCCCTGATGGTAGTCCTTCTGCTGTCATGACCTTCTAAAAGAGAAAATAGACATAGACTCTTTAAATATTAAGTCAATTGCTAAGATTTTGTTGAGGTGACTCTGCAATCAGAATAATTCTAATAATGGTATTAGAGATATTTTAAAAACCTTCAATGTAGGTTACCCACATGCTGTCAAATCAGAGAAGAATACAATGGAATAGAATACATTATATGACCTTGAGACTCTATCCATTTACCATGAGACTTTGTAAAAATCTTTAGCTTATGGTAACTGAGAGAGTTCCAAGGTATGCCTATATTACTTGAATACACACATGCATTCCCCATAATTCTCCACTAGTTTACTGTGACTTTAATTTACTGCCATACCTGAAAATTCCCTGGGGCCACTCGTCACATCATCAGGACCACCAACCAACACCAGTGTGACCACCTACTGACACCAGCGGGCCGTGCTCCGCAACCCAGAGCCCAAAAGTAACTGCTAGTTTTTCTCTCCGGTACCTCCGTAGAAATAACACCAAATGCTTTCCTGTGTATATTTCAAATCAGTGGTGCAATTTTGTGCTTCTGTTCTGAATATTCTTTAATATATATTTTCTTATTTCCTTATTTCGTACAGAGACAATATGAGGAAATGCCTTGGTAAAATTAGATTTTTCTGACATTTGGCGCCCAGTAAGCAATTTAATACCATGTGTTTCTACCGAGACATTACGATTTCATATAATTTTAAGCAGCAAACATTTTTAAAATGAAACAATTGAATTTCCTAGATGGTCTGTTGGAGCACTTAGCTTAAGAGAATACACTTCCAAATCAAAAGCCTTTCAATCATTGTAAATATTATTCGGAGTACTGTGTGCTCTATTTCTTCCTGCAGTTTAAATTTTTATTAAATGTTTCACTGACTCATAAGTGATGTATGAATCGATTATATTTCTGGATTTCCAGTGTTTGCATTGCAAGTGACATCTAGCTGACACTGAATGAAGGAAATGAGTAGCCTGGGCCTATAGGAATCATTCATTAAAGAGAATATATTACTCATAGACGATATTCCGTGGTTTAAATATTGGCATTTAAACATTGGCACGACATGCAACTCTAAACATATCACCATTCGGATCTTATAAGGATGATTGCTGTCTGTCACGGCCCAATGAAAACAGACCCTCCAAACTAAGCCCAGTTGAAGGAACCTGTCATCTTTTGGCAAAACAAAATTATTTTATTTTTTTCTTCTTACAGCTTGTGCTTTTGTTTCTCAGGTGAGACATATAATATACTCTATCATACCTTTATTTATATTACACCCCGGCAATGTGAAATGCATTTGAGGTCCCCCTCCTTAACTTTCTGAACAGGAATGAGATTGATCCCAGATTATATAGTAGAGCTTCCTCGCAGCCAGATACCAAACTTTTCGACACCAAGCATTAATGCTTTCAGTTTATATTCCTGGCTAAATCCATAAAGTTCCAAATTATATAATTGGTACTTTCTTTTGACAATGTCCAAAACGTATGCACATACCTGGGAGCTTTCTGGCACCAGTATGCAAGGCCCACCTTGCGGGATGTGGGTAGGAGGTGTCACTGACATATTGGGACACTATTTTTAATGTAGAAGTGAGCTTGGAGTGGCAAGTGCTACAACGCTGCTCCCATGACCGGGATTTTACACTTAGTGATCTGGAGACCCAGAGAAGCAGTCCTTCACCCGGAGCTTCAAATAGATATTACTAAAACAAGTAAAGGTGATGTCTTTATTTCTACACAGTCCCATTTTATGTATAAATGTCCTTAGAGACGGGCCTCCTTGAATAGCCATCCATGCATAGTCCTTTTTGGCCAGCCTGCTTGACGCCTCTCAGAAGTAGATTGAAATGGGTCTAACAACCTTTCAAGAATTTAGGCCATCAAGTAA
Organism: Spea multiplicata; assembly: GCA_009364415.1. NCBI lineage: Eukaryota > Metazoa > Chordata > Amphibia > Anura > Pelobatidae > Spea > Spea multiplicata. The sequence continues at coordinate 143,236 of VKOC01016378.1, forward strand.
AAACTATTAAACCAGTAGTCTGCTGTGGCTTAGAACCTTACCCTCAGGGTTTTTGTACATAAGCACTCAACCTCGGGTATAAAACAAGACTTGCTTGTGTTCTTGGGACTGGACTTCCCTTGCAGATGGGATTAGTCTGATACGCTGAAGGCAATTTTTCATCTGTAATTGCATTAGTGAGCAGCTACAATGTGAGACTCTCCCAAACAGAGATTCTCTTCAAAGGCAAGCTATTATTCATTCTAGGCTAAACTAGTTAAGAGTAAAAATGGGAGTTCACATGTGGACCATAATGCTAATGAGGTTTACTATAGGTTGGAAACAGGAAAAATGTGTAAATAACTATTGCTCGCATAAAGACTACCAAATTCTAACTGCCTCAACTGAAACTAGATATGATATGTATCATCACACAATTTGAATACTGATGATGGGTCCCAACTATGCTGGTGGTGTTTCTGTTGGTTTTTGATCTTTGGCCTAAGATGTAATATTCTAAGCCTTTTGGTTAAGGTGAAGTGAGTAGCTGTTAGATGGAGGGTACTTGGTCTTTTGGCTTTAAGGCTGAGACTGCTAGAAGCATGAGATGCTGTGGAGCATCCAATTGAGGTCTAGTATGTGTCATAACAGTGTTTTTGGTTTGGAGGAACAGCAAGCACTTTGATTGACATTTCAGTAGAGGTCCTGTTCACTTGGGACCTTGCAGTTTGTTTTATTTTTGGAGGAACGATTGGAGAAATAAGGCTGTCCCCATGGCTCCACCCTTTTGTAAAAGCCCACAGAATAATGCAGAATAATGCAGAAACACGTCTCTATCTCCAACAAATGTATCCTGAAACAACAAGCCATGGGGTGACAAATTGCGACCCTTGTCAAAGCGCTGTCTGCGTCCCATGGACCCACTGGGTCTTACGTAAGTGCCGGTTCTGATACATACATATATACTTTATAAATATACTGTATATCATATACAATAATAAATCCATCTATTTATACCACATACATACAAGCACACATATTATCTTGGAAAGAAAAGCCCAGTCTTGTATTAACATTTGATTGGAGAGTCAAAACTAATTTAACTATCTAGCTTCCATATTTTAATACATCGGCCCTGACTGAAATAAAAGGATTCTGACAACTCATAACATTTCTCAAAATATAACATAATTTACAACAAATTGCATAGAGACATTAGTACTGCAAAGTAACACAAGCAACGTACAATAACATTCTGTAGGCCATCAATATCTTCAGATTCAAGATGTCACATTAATTTGGTTTGCTAGCTGATTCGATTTTGTCCGTATTTATATTTTAATATCACTTGAACAAACATTCCAATAACAGGACCTGGATGACTCTGACTCTCGGAAAGATACATTAAGTATGTCAATAAAAGTTATTAAGGGTTGTTTGAAAAGAAAGGTAATAAGCAAGGGTTCAAGAAAATGTCTGTTGTAGCAGATGGAATTTAATGTTTGGTTTATCTTTAATATTTTCATATTTTAGCTTAGGTGGTATTCGCTGTCTGAGATTGGTACCAGATTCAGTTTGTAATGTACAATGCTGTTTTCAAATAATATTACAGTCTCCAAAGTCCTGATAGTATATTTTCTATTTCAGTGCCTCACACCATTTTGATTTGATGTTTCCATAAGAAATCACATTGACAGCAGATATTTGCCTTTCTTGACATTACCTTCCAACATTTTAATAATAAAAAGTTACCCAGACTCCTCTGTTTAAAACACTTTTATTACAGTAATGTAGTGTAATACTTGTTCAGTTTGTAGCAGTTTCCAATGTCAGCATTATATGTAGATGGAATATAGTTTTATTATTTTGTGACATACTTTTCAGAAACATTTATTTTGATTCAACATGAACAAATTGTTATAAAACCAGGCACTTAACTATATGACTGAAAAAAAGATAAGATGGTTTGTGCTGTGATTCAACCAACCACATGTTAAAAAGTAAAGAATGTGTGTGAATGAATGGTTTTATGGAACCTTCATAATGTGGAACCATATAATGGTCATCACATTTTCTCTTTATTTCTTCAGTAGTAGCTAGATCATAGCATGTATAGATGAATTCTCATTTTGACATGCAGGATAAATGGTTCGTCAGATCTTCATCGGTAGAAGCAAAGAATCTGACAGTAGCTAAAAGCCATTTCGCCCATGGAGTCTGCCCATTTTTTATGCCATAGAAACTAAATTCCCTGACTTTGTCTTACATTGAGGAGAGACTTATGCCTATCCTATATGTGTAGAGATTGTGGCAGCGTGGATGAAGTCATCATTCAGTGTTAAGGCACTCTTTATAGTCTATATTGGATGTTTGGGTATGGTGCTTCCACTGGGTTGGTGATACAAAGGGCACAATTGTTTGATGGACAACATAGAGATAGGTAGTATTTCACTATGTTTTGTGCTTGTGAAAAGTTCATTGTTGTTCTTACCAGTTTCTTATGTTTTGTGCCTTAATAATATATATATATATATTAAATCAACCAATTGGTTTATGTGTTTGTGGGCCGAGGTTATGCCACATACACACAAGAGCATCTCATGAAACTGAAAAAATCCTCCAATCAGGGCACTTCTTGCTATAAGTGCTTACACTGTTATAAATTAAAAATGTATAAAATAATTATTTACATATAGGCTCAATATTTAATTTTTTTTAAAAATGCCAGATGTTTTCATCCATGAAATGGCTAGAATTTCACTGTAACTGTAATTTGAGTTGCGCCCTTGTTTTGTAATTCAGTAAGGTTACAAGTTCAGCTGGTTTGAACAAATGAAATCAAGCCATGTAATCTTTCAATACTTAATCAAATAATAAAGTGTTATATACACCTTCATAAATCAAACTTTTCTTTTTTAAACGGTATCAAATATAATTGCATAATTCAAACTAATCATTGCTATTATGAAATGGTTCAATGTTGTAATTAATGAGTTATGGTAACACAACACAAAAGCTTCTTTCAGGTATTCTACAGTATATATCACACACACACACATTTGATGAACGTTTAATTAATAATTGTAATATGGTATACAAAGTAGACTTTACTCTGTCACGAGTATGTGCTCTGGCACCAAAGAAAGTATATTCCAGATTTTACCATTGATAATAGGTGAATGTAATTACCTGGCCATTATCCACTAGATCTTTTTACTTGATACAGGACCTTAGGCAGCTCTTGGGATTGTGGTCCCATTCCTTTTCCCAGGGGACCAGTTATGAACAAGCTTCCAGTTCCCACAGAAAGCATGGTACATATCAGGCATCGATAAACATAAGTCATTCACAATTTTGGTAATACAATGTTAATTTCATAGAATAGAAGCCCAGAGAAGGCTTAGGTTATAAAAACGTCTATTTAAACATGAATGTAAAAAGCTATACTATTTTGCGCACTGTGGCATCTGAAGGGTTGCTGTTTTTTTAAGGTAAAAGACAGACTTACGGAATGTTGTTTTTAATGTTCATTACAAACCATGACCTTTTCTTTTGTAGTTTAATTATGCAAAGAGAAAACAGGGCTGGACATGTAAGTCAAATTGTTATATAGATATATGCAGATTGTGTGGTCCTGGAACTGTACTTATTAATCTAAAAAAATAAAGCTTGGGTTCTATTAACATCTGTATTTCATTTTATGACATATGTGATTGTGAACCAATGTTTCATAATCATTTTGTAGATGTTATTAAAACATGATTTGGTGATAGCATGTATTCAAATATGTAGCACCAACACAGGGGACTTGGGTTAAAATATGTGCATGCCCTACATTCCCTAGTGGCAAATATGGGTATTACACCAGGTATACTGGTGATGCAGTGAAACCAAGGCAGTTGTGGCATTAAATGCTAAACATTTCTTACCCAAAAACTTGGACTTTTAAAAGGTTAACATTTCATGATAAGTTGATTTATATATATATCAGTAGAAGCATTAGTAAACGTCTACAAACACCAGACAACCTAGAAGGCTTGTTCTTCCCTCAGAAATCTCATGGTGCTACCACATCCACACGGGATTCTGGGTAGGCGCATGCAAATAAGGCTAACAATTATCACCTTTGCCTCTATATCCACTTTATACATGGATCCCTTGAAAGTAATTGCCTGCTTACAAGACAGCCTTTAGACAAAACTCGGGTAAGGGGTGCAGTAGCCAGATCACCACTCATGGACAGCTGTTTCGCCCTTAATGGACTCGTCAGCATGAGGCTGTGATACTGGCTTAATACTTGTGGCTTAGGGTGGCATGAGAAAAACCATTACATAAGTCATGGAGGGTAAAGGTGATGGAAAACCCTGTCACTTAAAATGAAAGGGGTAGTAGATCAACAATGCTTCTACTACCCCCTTAATTTTAAGTGGAAGGGTTTTCCGCCACCTTTAACCACCATTACTTATGTAATGGCACATATATATATATATATATATATACCAGAGCTTTATGACATTCCAGTGGCTAATAGAGCATTATTTTTTAACACATTAAATATTTAGTAGTTTGTCAGAACTGAGAATACATATTTTCCATAAAGCTGTACCAACGAGACCCATCAATGTGATAGTTAATTAAGTGTGACCTAAACCAACTTGACTTGAGCTCTGCATTAAATGCACAAAACCCATTTGAGCTGACCAACAGCAGAAGTGGTACTCAGAGAAATTGAAAAGGATTTTCCCAAATGCTTTCTACTTACTTACAGCACTCAAGTAATGGCTGAAGATTAGCATATGACATGACAGATTACATTAAGTCATGTCTTTCCAGTGCTTTATGACAGCACTATCACATTAGCTTCTTAGCACCGGCACACAGAGGCATGCAAATGTTTTTAGACCCTCTTATTCAAATCTACAAGCTGACATGGCAACCTTGATATGATTATTAGTCATTTGAGAGAACTTTAATTCACGTCATCAGATAACAAGTTTTGCTAAAAGGTTACAGAAACTGTCTGCTTTTAATGAAGCCCTTAAACGTTCCCCTTCGTTCGAAATAACTTCTTAAGATACAATTGCTTATGATTGCTCTTAATAAAAATTTAAGGCTGAAAGAAAAAAAAAAACCACAGTGCTAAAAATATATTAGACTGGAATGTTATGTTCACAGTTTTTACCCTGATTCGCATTGTACTATGTCAAATTTTGTCGCATTCCAATATTCATATTATGCTCTGAATTATTTCAATCACTGACATGAGCAGAGAGATGCAAAATAGAACATGGGTGGGGATATAAATGGCACATCTTGTGTGCCAATGGCGACTGGCATATTGACAGAATTTAGCGCGTTTTAGTTTTCATATATAGGGATAGCATTCTCATAATGTAATGATAGTTTCTAGTTTAGAGTAGTTTTAGGTTGAGAAAAGACTTTTGTCCATCAAGCTCAACCCTTTTCCTATTACTTGTTTACCACTGTTTTTAATCCCTAGGATTAGTGTACTGACATTAGGATTTTCACCTGCCCACTTTTCCCCTTCAGTTAGTCTTCCAGGTACTCAGTATCAACTGGGACATCATTTCCTACAACTAAGTGGGCATCTACAAGTGAAAAGGCTCTTAGCCAATGACCTGTAGAGATAACTAGTCTAGTTAAAGACTACAGGAGGACACTCAAGAGACCTAGCTAAGGAATCTAGGAGAACAACTAGAGCCCCACACCAGGGGAGAAAGAAAATATTGTCAAAGTAAGAAAGTATCAAACATTGCAATAATCTGCCCAACAAGAGCAATTATTTGAACGTACTTGTAAGTAAAGACCCAATGAAAGCCTAGAAAAAAAGAGCCAAGCGGGATTAAAAAAAAATGCCCTAATAGTTACATACACAGATAGCATTACCAGGAAACAATTGGCTCTTTGCCATTTACGGAAGGCAATTTAAAAGAAAAATCAACTACTGAATGTGGTGTTGGATTGATATAAATATGTTTAGTTGGTTGGTTAGCTGTCTGATCCCTGTGTTAACATAACATATTGCCACACCCCAATCTCTTTTGAGATATACAGGGAAAGTCCTGGATGGAACCTGACTTAAAATACACACATGCATCACACACACTGTAATTCTTTGTAAGCTTAAATGCCTGTAGTATTTGTTGCAAAAAGGACATTAAATAAACTGAACATCATGTATTTATACAATAAAATAATTTTTAAATTGTTACAATACACACGGCATCAAGTGCTGTGTATATAAGTTCTACACAAATTATTATTTTTTATTATTATTCTTTGCATTACCATGTCTCTAATACATTGAAAAGGTTAAGGAGTTGAAGTCTTAATTGGCTTTTGAAACATTGCAACTTTTCAGACTTCACTTGAGAGAAACTCTTCATTTTTGAGTCTTTTCCAATAGATCACTGTGAATTTGACACAGTTTATGACTGATGCATTCAAAGACGGTTCCATGAAGGACAGCACATGAGTAATGACTATGAACAGAAAGACAGAGACACCTACAGGTAAAACGTTGTTGGTTAAACCGCAGTAAAGTATTGGTTTTCGCAGCAAAACTGTCATCTGCCACGCGACTGATGTATTGTTTTTCAATTCATAGCAGATTTAAGACTTAATTCACGACACAATAATATTTCCTAAGGCAGTTTTATTTTTCTTTTATTTGGTAACATTTTTGTAACAGAAAGTGCTGTTCTATTTAGCAGTGTAAACAGATTTAGGACAACCACCCCATTTGTAACACAGTAGTATGTATGTATGACATATCTTATAAAGGGGTTAACTCTATGACTATGAGCAGGGATTTTCAGAAAGCATTGTTAGCTTTAATAAAATCCTGAAAATAAGTTGTAATAACTAAAGGGAGTATGTATGAGAGTAAAAACTACAATTTCTATATGGGATAGAGGTTTTCTGTCATATCATATTACAACATAGTATCACTTGATATTAGTAGTGCTTCTAATCCCCATCACACTCCATCATCCCTACGCAAAGATACCATAGCCCTGGCTCTCTAAATTCAACTATGGTAGACAATAGTGGTGTCCTGTATTTGGTCCCTAATCCTAGTGTAGGTTGTCTGGAGCTCTCACCCTTCTGGGGAGTAGCTTTATAAAGTTCCCGGATATGCTTACACCCCAAAAATATTCTGCAAAAATTCTATAAGCATCCACCACACCCAATAAAATGTGTTGGGAGGAGTGGTCTTCCAAGAATTTAGGCTTTTCCTGCTGTTATGGTGTCCCTCAAAATGCTCTGGTCCCAATAAGTAATCAATTATTCCCTAGATACTTTCACTCCAGTGACCTAAATTAGATTATAATAATATAGAATAGGAAAATTGCAGAAAGAAGCATTTACCAAAGAGTCGCTGCATAACTACTTTTATACCCAAAGAATGGTTCTCATACAAGTGCCATTGGCTCAACCAATGTTTTACAACCGCATTACAGTGTTTACGAGCATGAACTGCCTTTTTAAGGTTATGCCACTGCATTTCAATCATATTCAAGTCAGGGTTTGACTAGGCCTCTCTTAACCTTCATTTTGTTTGAGCCATTCAGAGGTGGACTTGCTTATGTGCTTCATATCATCTTTCTGCTGCACAACCCAACTGTGCTTGAGTTTTAGCCCACAAACTGATGGCCGGACCTTTATGGTAAAGGAACCCCAGACCATCATACTACCACAGTGGGGTTTTTTTTTTGCAGCCACAAGGAAGCACTGACGCGGAGGAGAGAGAGGGGCGCCAAGCTGTGGCTCCGAAATAAGTTTTCAGCAACCGCTCCGCGCCCCTTACTCTCCTCCGCAAGGCCTCTGTATTGGCTGCAGTTCTGGAATTTCATGCTGAGCGCTGGAATATGATGTCATATTCCAACACTCAGCAGTGAAACAGAGACAAAGCAGCGAGACGGAGGCCTTGCGCTCCCACCACAGGACGCCTGCAAGGTAAGTGAACTACAAATAGATAGAAAAGGGTAGATAGTGAGAAAGGGTAAGGGGGTAGATGGTGAGAAAAGGGTGGGGCAGGTTAGATAGTGAGAAAGGAGGGTAATAATATTGAAATAAAGAGTCAGAATAAGTGAGAGAATGAATTAATGTGTGGATGAATTGATTTTTACAAAGGCAAAGATGGCACAAGCAGGGTGTTTATGGGACAAAAGATGACAAAGAGTGGGCCGTTTGGGGATAAAGATGTATGCTGGGCTGTTTGGGGACAAAGATGGCACATCCTATGAGTGTAATTTTGGTGCTGGTCAGGTTCTATGTTGGCAGTGTGCAACCTGTGTTCTATGCTTGTAATTTGGGAGGGGGGTATATATACCTTTAATGCTGAGTTTTTATGTAAGTTCCAATTGATCTATACCTGGAAAGCTGGGTTTTTGTGTTATTCTATTGATCTAGATCTGCTACGCTATGTTTCCATACATTATTTATCTATACCTGCAAATACAGGGTTTGTATGTCTAATTCAGTTGGTCAATACCTACAATGCTGTTTCCATGCATTGTTTATTCGATCTATACCCTCAGTGCTGAGTTTACATGCGATTTCCGGTTGATCTATACCTGCAATTCTGGGTTTGTGTGTTCTGTTGATCTATACCTGCAATGCCATGTTTCCATACACTATTTATGTATACCTGCAAATACATTGTTTTTATGTTTTATTTAGTTGTTATTTAGTTGTTCTATACATGCACGTGCTGTTCCCATGTGTTGACTACCAATTAAACAAGTCAGTGATAGTAGGTAACCTGCAACCCATATCATAAGATCAGTGAGCTCAAAATAGCTACAGGTAACTATTGTCTAGAAATAATGTTGAATTATTTCACAATATGAGAATTTCTGTACAAAGACTGACTGCAGGCCTGCATTATTGCTTTATTGCTGTTAGAGGCCCCAGAAAACAATGCTAGTCATGAAGCCACAATCTATCTGATTTTATAATGGAGACAATGTTCAACCCATGCAAAATGTCTCATTTAGCTGACGCCTATGTTTTATGTATCACTCATTATGTGGCTAGGCAGCTGGATCTGAAACCAGACTAATTGAGAGACTTTGTTTGAATAGTTGCATAGCATGTTCAAGATGTAAGCACCTGTTCATTGTCAACTTTTTTCCCTCATGGCCTTGGCAGCATTGGTTCCTATTCATCTCATATGGTAGATAAATGTCTTACATCGTCATAATGTTGCCCTAAGGATAAAGTATAGACAAAAGAGGCTTAAAAATCTGTTTACTTTCCATATCACATTATCTTTGTAAAAGGATTGTTTTTCTTTTCAAACATAACTATGTCTGGACAAACTTTCTACTTATCACGATCGTGTTTTTCTTTAACTCCTTTAATTTTTTTCATTTTTTTAATATACAGTATTGGCTTGTGAACGCATGTTAGGGTATTTTGGAACTTGCTAAAAAATACAGAGAGGTAACAAGAAAGAGAGCCATCAAACCAATACTGTCCAAGGCATGTTTTCTTAATCTCTTAAGAACCAGGCCTTTTTTCTGTCTTCATCCATAATTTCTCTTTTTCTCATTCAGTGTATCCACACAAATCATATGGAGTTTTTACAGGACAGCACAGTTGTACAGCACTAAAAAGTCAAGTGGTCAGTCAAGTTACGAATGGCAGGGCCCAATAATCGAACACTAGAAATTGTGTGTTGTTTTCAGTTATTTTAGTCAGAGGAACTAGAGTACCTTATTGCGCTGCTGACAACGAAACATCCTCAGTCTGACACCAGTTTCTCGGGGAAGCAATTTTCTCAAGCATTTTTACAACAGATTCTAACTATAGGTATAGGTATACCATAACTACTAATTTAGCTGTTATGACGGTGTTACTGCTTTCAACCCTCCTTGAATTCTCTAATCTAAAATAATCTCAGTGAAATCCTTTGATTGCTTGATCCATTTTTAAAAAAAGGAATGTAATGGACTTTATAGCACTTACTCGGACGTAATTTAATCCAGAGTGACTATAGATACTTGTTTTAATAAGAATATGCTTTATGATAAGTGAAACTGCTATTTAATTAGCCAAAGGCAGAGCAGTTCATGATACAATCTGTTCCAATCATCTTGGACATTAAACAAAAAGTCACACTGGGTTATTTATGTTCCTGCCCTTTATTTCTTATGGCATTGTGTAATCTTTTTCTCCTAGAAGTTTTACAACACAATCTAAAAAATGAAATGAAAGTTTAACACAAGTATGTCAATGCGCTATAAATATATGTTTTTCTGCCAATGTAAAATCTTTTCCCTTTTTGATATTAGACATCTGCTGTTCTAGGTTGCTATCTTTTCACTCTGTAATAGAAATAAACATAAGTGATATGATAAATCCATAAAACATGAGGTAGACCGGAGTACTTTGCACATTACACTTTCATTAGCTGTCCCCATGATTTTAATTTGTTCTACCGTTTGCTCAGTTGTTGACTGTTCTAAATCAACTGATGGTATTTAACGCACCATACGTATTCAACGCACCATAGTTTCCTTACACACCTACATAGAATGAGTCATGTACACAAATATGTAGCCCCCCTGTGCCACTGTTCATTCCTCTACAACTAGATTTTGCCTCCCAATTGGGTTTTGTCTATTGACCAGTGAGTCTTGTAGATAGGTAATTTTGTCTCATGCTCCCAGTTTGCTTGTTTATAAGAGCTCAGGGATTGAATTATGATGGCAGAACTAAAAAACGTAAAGTTTTCTGTTTGTCATGAAACCAACCATGGAAACCGTGTCATGTGAGGAAATGCTGAATCTCTGCTCTCTGACATCGTACCAAAAAGCTGAATGACCGTTACGAAAGTGACCATGGGAGCTGTGGGCAGAGATTTTCCTTCCAAAAATGTCTTCCACCTCTAGTCAGAACCTGGCATCTTGAATTTCTAGCATGAATTCTCATTATGCATCACATGTCTGTAATATGATTCTTATAATTGATTTCTATGTTCTCACCCATACTTATTACCCAGCAATCCAGAGTGATAAACAGCAAAATATGAGATCACAATAATCACTACATTTTATATATTTATTTGTAAGTAGCAATAGCTCTGATATTGAGAAAATATGCAGTGCTTTCATTTGATGCTCATCTAAAACTTTCAAAACTACGTTAGCACTACCTGGTTACTTCATTTGTAGTAATACACGTAATAGATCAAATATTAGGCATATAATAATATCATGGTAATTCGTAGCATTTTCTTGTTTTTGACTTCTGCAGCCTACACTTTCCCTCATTAACCACACGACCCATGAGATCAAAAAATTAATGAAACATGAATACACACACTGAGAGAAAAATCTGTATCATTTCTGCATAAACTGGCAGAATTTCAATATTAACTGTGTTGTATTTTATGTAATATATTGTTTCTTGGGCTTATTAAAATAGTAAACCATTTTAGAATATTGTATCAATGCAAATAATACAGCACATTGTAAAAGTTGTAACTGTTTGAAATAAAGATATTTGACTACTTAGGCCTATAGCCAGAAGATGTTAACCCTTTCAACACCTCACTCAAAACAACTCATACTCCCGATTGTGGGTAAAGTCACTGGCTGCAGTTGCATGGCTCACGCCGTACAGGTAGATGCTCCCTTATGATGAACATGAAATCCTGTCCAGAGGTACCATTAGCTGCCCTCAGAACTAGCATTACTATTCCAGGACAATCTTACAGCTAAGACGCCCGAGAGCTGGCCAGAGGACTTTTCATTGTGTTTGTATAGAAAAAACAGCACAAACAAACCAACATGAACAAACCAACGGGCAGGCCTCTATTTTTGAGCCGAGGAGGAATGTCAATTGCTGCCAAATTTTGGAGGTATTTATTTATTAATTTGGGGTCATCTTTGGGAAAGCACTGGGTATTATCATTAAAATGTAAAAAGCGGAGGAGGAGTTCGTACCTTCCCCTGTTCATGGTGTTGGAGAAAATTGGGGTTGAAATAATAGGGTCCAGTAGGACTTTAAAGTGGGCTTTTTTATTATCCCCATTATCATGGTCAGTGCCCAGAATGTTTTTAACTCGCACACATCAGTGGGAGTCCATGTCTTTTGCTTGTTTGCTTTGGCTTTATTTTGTTTGCTAAATTGCTGGGCAGCGTACAGGTTAGTTTGGTAAGCTAACGCCTCCCAAAACTCATTGCCCATGAACAGCTCCATAAACTGGCATGGGGTAAATTCTGTGACATTCGGATGAATGCCAGAATTGGCAGTGAAGGGGGGAACATCTGGAAAAGTTCCTGGTGTGAACCGGAGTCAAACAATGATGCTTGTTGTCACTTGTCTCTTTTTCTCCTGGTCATTAACTGGATTATTAAAACATCTTCCAGCCAGCGCAGAAACGGAATCCAGTAGATGTTGTGGGCCTAGATCAATGATCTGGACTCCTTTTGTATGGCAAACAGTAGATGCAAGAGATGTTCAACGTAGTGGGAGCCACATCATCACAGGTTGGTCTTAACAAGACTTGCCTCAAGGCAAGTGGAAAAAGAGACCATCCAAGAAAGGATGGGCTACACTTAAGGGCAGTGGTGGATTCATTGAAGGCTCAGGGTGGCAGGTCCGGGAGAGTGGCAACTTTGCCCTGTTCTGCTGCTGCCCCAACCACCCCATTTACACCATTAAGGACTGTGTACTGTACACACATACATTTTCAAAAAGGCTACACACTATATATATGCACTATGGATGTTCAAACCAATTATAAATTAGGGTTTGACTGGCTTGACCATTTTTCAAAAACTAAACCAGATGCCTGTTGCATACCCACATTGCCTTTGGAAAGCAGTGGTTCCCAGTCTGGGCACACTAACACAAGGCACACTAACAATCCAGGATTTTGTCTTTTCCACACTGTGTTTCACCACTGCTATAGAAAGCTTGGTTTTGCAGTAAGAATGCTATATTCCGATAGCCTGGTCCCTCCCTCTGACAATAAGTGGGTGTAGGTGCCTCCTAACAAAGACATTAACATTTCACAGTAAATAAAAACCCATTTGGCCCATTTAGTCGGCCTAGTTTTTCCTGATGTAAAGGCTCAAACAAAATCAGTCCTTGGTCTCATCATAAGGATACCCATATGCCAATTCTATGCATAATACACATACAAAAGAGTGCTTGCAAAGGAGCACTTCTACATTTAAAGAGCACTGCCCTATTATTACATTTCAGATGCCATTCAATTACCTATGTGCTTTAAAGGCTGTGTGTAAACACACCCTAAGACAGTGTCTGAAATAATGTTCTAAGCATCAATACATAATTTTCTTTAATGTACATTCCATTAATTAAGTGCTTTAAGCCTTGGGGATAGAGCATTAACAACCCATTGTTTACAATGTGTTTTATCAGATGAGGTCACACAAAATGCCATTTTAGTCCTATTTATTGCAAAGGTGGTATTTTAACAAAGCAGTTCTTGGCACCAAACTGGAAGTGAAAGGTTATAAACTAATGAAGCACTTTGCTCAGTACTGGGTTTACAGTCAAGAGGGTAGTGCTTGGCACAATTAAGGATAACGGAGAGGAATTCTCGGTTGGGAACAATAATAAATGTAGTAGTGGCATGTTACAATAAAGAGCACTTGAAAATGGGTGAGGTATAACAAAATTATTCATAAAGAAAAATGGAAAGGAATGTCACGCTGTGTCGTTACATGCACTTGTAGAGAGCACTAACAAGACTTTCACTAGAAACTGAGTTGTAGTGCACTTGGGCTAGGTAAAAAAAAAAACTCTGATTCATGGGAAACAAGGACAGTAAACTAAAAGCAATTCTAAATATTTCTACAGATTTTAAATTATTTACAATGAAATTGTGGCAGTATAACATGAAGAGACTTTATTTATTTTGAAGAGGGCTCATCATTTGGAAGCATTTGCTGTTCCATGTGACAGGATTGTAACAAGCGTACAACGTAATGTACAAAGCAGGATTCTCTGTTGTTAAAAAATTAAGGACTGGGAGATATTGTTGCGTATGACTAAAAAAAATAAAAAAAATCGGGTACTACTGTGGAAATGTTGAGTGGGCCCAATTTAACATGACATGTTTTAAAGCAAAGAAAGTACAATATTTGTTTTCCATTTATTTCTAAGACCTGCACTTGAACAGTTAGTTCTTTTTTTTCTAACTTATAATCGTGACACTAATGTGTTGCAGCTGTTTGCAGAAAGTATAAATGCAGGTGATTATATAAAAGGAAGATATGATGATTTCAAGGTCCCTGACTTCACGCTGTAACATGACAAATGATAAAAAGCATAGAATCTGAAATTTCAATAGTAGGAACATTGCAGTAACTTATAACAGTTTAGTATGACACATACAGGGAAATAGATAGTGCTGTAGTTCCAGAGATGATAGTGATGTTGTACGGATTGGTGAAATTTTCCCAGCAAATTAGGTAGACAATGTCTCTTTTAGATTTGATAAGAGTGCTTACAAAGTTCATTCTTCTTTTTTTTCCTTACATAGCAGATAGGGTCAATAAAAAGACCATTTATTGTATAGTCCATAAATCTGAGTGAAATTTTATTTAGACATTTAAAAATATACAAAAAGGTATGAGACTAGCTAAGTCGTGTACAGTACTTAAATGACCTGATCTACAACGAATCCTTCCTTGGAAGATTAAATGTAATTCTTGCTATTACAGAGGAAAAATCTCCATCAAAATATCAGACCATTTGCACACACAAAGGCAATCTAGGACCAAACTGTAAGTTTTTTCTTTAAAAGGTAACCAACAACCTCATGCATATGCTTCAAGGTGGCTTGTCTCTCAAACCCGGGATTCCCTTCTACTCCATTATTGCCAGTCTCAAGCAGGTTTAACCTGTAGTCCTGACTCGCCTGATCCTCTTAGCCCTTGGACCATATTCCTTCCCACCCAAAACTCATCCCTAATCCACATGTGTTATTAACGACAACTATTTTTGCACCCTTGGAACTGTTAAATGTTTTTACTGCGTGTCATGATTACTGTTGCTTCCTCGTATTTTGCAATATTGACTCTTTCAGGTGTAGTCTTTGCATTATTAACAGTACACAAATGCTATGGCTGTATCTACTTGGCTAAGCTGCTCATGTCTAACTTCTGACTTGTGTCCCAGTTTGCCTTGTATATATAATGTAAGTTCTCTTCTTGAACATACTCAATCAAGGTGGTTATTTGGGATTATTTTGGGGATGCTGCATGCTGCAATTTATAGTGAACAAAAACACATAGTAAGTCTGACATATGTGTTAGAGCATAAATCCCATTACTGTATATGAGGCCAGACACTGATGGTTGTACTGCATAACTCCCATTATTATATATTGAGCCAGGCAATAATATGTGCTACAACATAATTCCCATCATTATGTAACAAGCCAGACACTGACAATGGTACAGCATAACTCCAATCATTAATTAGTAAATCAGTACAGCATGACTCCTTTTTATTATGTAGTGTTCCAGACACTGTGAGTGATTTCAGCATAACTCCAATTGTTGAACTAGTCTCACCTTATGGGCATATAAGGAAACAAAAACGTATTTTAATGAGTCAATTGTTTCAGCAAACAATGCAAATGTATATGTATATGTCAAAACAGTGCATTTTACACTCTAGTTAATACCTCTACTGGTACATCATAACAATAAAGCAAGATATTACACAAACTTTCAAGGCCTTGGGTCTCTTTTCTGTCAAAAAAACCTTATTAACCAGAAGGGTGCAGTATCACAGTTTGGAATAGGGACACAGTGGACAATGGAGAATTCAATGCATTAGTCAGTGTCTATTACGTAATCAAGTTCAACAAAGTGTATTGTTTCAAATAAGCTGGCATGATTTTACACAATAGTCTCTTTACCTTTTGCTCTTTTAATTGGGGCCATGTCATAGCACACATGGGTGTTTGATTTGTTTAACATCCTGGTAATAAATTCATTAAAGACATTAATTTGTTTCATTGGAGCAGTTGTTTGTGGTCACAAGTGGCATGCATAGAGAGGAACAAGTTTTACCAGAACTGCAAGAAGTTCTGTATTCTTTAATAACAGACAGAATGTTTTCAAAACTTACCATGACTGAAAAGGTGCTCTGTGAATTATGAGCATGACATGGAATTAATGAATTAATGAAAGTTCTTTCATGTCTTCGCCTGAAATTTAATGTAACACGCCCTCACAAACAATTCAGCAGATTCATTTTCAGTTGACTCTGGTCAGTCGTGTTACCGTTTAACTTGACCATTCAACTTCTTAGTGATTATGCCTTTAAGAAGCTAAGGGCTAAAGGAGGACATTCATTGCCCAATCACTTTAAATAGTTCAAAGATCTGGACAGGCGTTATACAGAGAATAATCAATTATATGCGATAGGTTAGAGAAAATTACAAGTGAAGTTCCAACAGAAACCAATATATTTGAATAACAAGTATGTAGAAAGTAGAACTATAGACCATAATAAATTCACGGCTAATAAACACAATACAGTAACTATAAGTAATTGCATTGGGTGTAACTAAATGAAAACCCAAATATCGGGAGCCACAAGGTGCTGCTGCCCAGGCTGATGTGCAGGATCTGTTACAGGATAAGAGGGATCAGTGTGTAATATGCCTGAAGAAGAGCCCTAAATTGTCTTGAAATCTTGCAATCCAATACGATTCAGTTAGCCATTAAACATGTCACCTTTAAGAAGACTGTCTTTATATAATATATGCATGTGAATTCAAAATTATTATTTGAGGTAACCAGATTTCATATAAAATAAATCAGAACATTTGCTCTGTGCTTGCTCTATGCTTGACCCAGTTCTCTGTGACATCTGTAACAC
>VKOC01016379.1:0-50884 GCA_009364415.1 Spea multiplicata
TCTTCCCCTTTCCTTCAGTTTCTCTGTGCTCTCCCCACTCACCCCTCACTACCTGCTGGTTTCCTGGCAGAATCCCGCCACTGGATTCACCTGCCAAAGGGGGTGTTTTTTAAATTATTTTTTAAAATATTTTTTTGGGATTTTCTCCTGATTTTCTCGCTCCCACCAATTTCCAGAGTAACGGGATAAATATTTGCTGCTCTGAATTAGCCAAATCCACAGGGTCCCGCTCTCCAATACATTTCTGGTAGCCCTCCAACTTTCAGGGTTAGAGTGAGCGCATCCCCCGCACCTCCGCTAATAGCCCCCCGTGGATTTTCAAGAGATCCATTTGGAAAGAAAGTAGAAACGAGTTGGCCCCGCGGTCGCGCGGTTGCTTAATGCTTAATACCACTTTTGTGGAGGAGAGGAAGAGTTAACAAACAGGGCTTACGATAACAGCCCTTTTGTCATTGAGTCAGGGGAAGGAAAGGCTGACCCTGCCTCCAGATGATACCAATCCTGTACTTCACTCACTTCCAACAGCGGGAAGCTAATGTCTCTGAGCGAGGCTCGCTCTCTCTACACATGCAGGCGGAGAGATGATTAACCAGCGCCTGGATCCATCTCAATAAGACGACTCGCAACACAGAGAGCCTGACTCAAGTCCACAGCAGCAGGAGGCTGGAAGGATCTCCGCCGGGTGCTGGTGGTGGTGGGGGGATTGCCGCGCAGAAGACCCCACCGTTTGGGAAGGCAACGTCGGGTTTCTCGTACACGTACGCGCGGCAGGACGATGAGGGTCCGCTGAAGACGGGCGCCATGTGTGGAAGTTGGGTGCTGCTCCTGCTCTTGGGATGGCTGAGCTGCCAAGGAGCCAGAGCTGACAGGAAGAGAGGCAATCTCACCATGGCGGTGGTCCTCCCGGAAAAAAACACGGCGTACCCCTGGGCTTGGCCCAGAGTGGGACCGGCTATCCGGCTGGCCGTGGACAGGATCAATGCCAACCCATCTCTTCTCCCGGACCTCCGCGTCCTTTTCCACCACGGAAACAGCGAGAACAAGCAAGGCAACTGCTCAGACGCCTCTGCCCCCCTGGTAGCGGTCGACCTCCAGTTCACCTACCGCCCCGAGGTCTTTCTGGGCCCCGGGTGCATGTACTCAGCCGCTCCGGTGGGGCGCTTCACCGGACACTGGAGAGTACCGCTTATCACCGCCGGGGCCGCCGCCTACGGCTTTGGGGAGAAGGTAGAGGAATACAGGTTCACCACGAGGACCGGACCCATCTACACCAAGCTCGGCCAGTTTGTGGCTCAGATCCACCAGCAGTTCAACTGGACCAGCAGGGCCATGGTGGTCTACACAGACGACAAGGTGGACGACCGTCCCTGCTACTTCACCATGGAAGGACTCTACGTGGAGCTGCCCAAGTTCAATAACTTGACTGTGGTCGATATGCAGTTCAAGGAACTGGAGCTCACCAACTACACCTCCTACATCCAGGACATCAAGCAGAAGGGACGCAGTAAGTGAGACACGGTCGGGGCAGGAGCCAGCATAGAAAGGGAGGGGGAGCGGGTGGCAGGAGGGCAGCAGTCCCAAACTAGATACCCCCCCACCCCAGACAGGAACATAACATTTTATTTAAGAGTCTTTTCACTGTATTTATGCTTTGAAGGATAAAGTTGGTGGCTTTTTAATGATTTGGGGTCCGGTCTCTTGCAGGGGGGGGGCTTCAGAAACTGCCACTTAACCCATTGATGGCCATAGGGGTATGTGGGCGAAAGGGTAACACGCTGAGTTTGGGTTAGAGTCTCATACAGTGTATAGCGGTGCAGAGTTTGAAGGTGGTGATACTCGTCGCTGTTGTGGATTGCGGCACATTGTTTCGGAAGGGGTTGTGCTTTGGGTGGGTGGGGGTAGGGTTTTTTTTATTAGCGCCCCATCGGTGTAGGGGTAATATATGGTGGGGGGCAGGGCTGTGATTGTGAAATCTCTTTTGGGATCCAGTGGTGATCTCCACGCAGGCGAGGGCAGGACATACGCCGAGTGTTCTTGGTTTCGAGTGGGAACTTCCCTCCGCTGAGTGGCTGTGAATTCAGTTTAACCTGTTGGGTGCCAGAGGTGTTCATCCCGCTTGCGTTACCGGCTCCCTCTGGTGCCTTTAAATGGTTAACGTGCAGAAATCCCCCCCTCTCCTCTCGGCCAGATTTAATAAAAACAGGTCCGGTGAATGAGTAACCAGAGAGCCCGGCAGCCATCTTCTGACGCCCGGCATCTGGGTATAGGGGTGAGCAGCACAGAGACTGCGGGCAGCATGCCAGTTACACATTATGGTTACCCCCCGGCTTTACTCATCCAGCTCTGTCTCGGCTTCAACAAAGGTATCTCCAGCTTCGGCTAATCTTCAGCCGAACCATTGAGAGGCTGTGATTTCCAAACCTTACAAGTCTCTTCTCTATGTGCACAAACCTCACTGGTCTCTTCACGTGCACAGAGCCCCCCAAACCTCACAGGTCTCTTCACGTGCACAGAGCCACCAAACTGCACAGGGTCTCTTCACGTGGCACAGACCCTACTCAAGACCTCACAGGTCTCTTCACGTGCACAGAGCCCCCCAAACCTCACAGGGTCTCTTCAACGTGCAAGAGCCCACCAAACCTCACAGGTTTCCGTGCACAGAGCCCCAAACTCACAAGGTCCTTCCGTGCACAAGGCCCACCAACCTCACAGGTCTCTTCACGTGCACAGAGCCCACCAACCTCAAGGACTCTTCACGTGCACAGAGCCCACCAACCCGTCACTGCGTCTCTTCACTGTGCACAGAGCCCCCAAACCTCAAACAGTCTCTTCACGTGCACAGAGCCCCATCCAATACCTCAAACCGGTCTGCGTCCGTTTGCACAGAGCCCCCAAACTCTCAACCGGTCTTATCAATGTACCACTGATCCCCAAACCTCAAACCGTCTCTTCACGTGCACAGAGCCACCCCAAACCTCACAGATCTCTTCACGGCACGCGAGCCCCCCAACTTCTACAGTCTCTTCACTGTGCACAGAGCCCGCCCAAACCTCAGCAGGTCTCTTCACGTGCACAGAGCCCCCAAACATCACAGTCTCTTTCCCCTGTGCAAGTAGCTCACCAAACCTCACCAGTCTCTTCCCCTTGTGCACAGAGCCCCCCAAACCTCACCGGTCTCTTCCCCTTGTGCACAGAGCCCCCCAAACCTCACAGGTCTCTTCCCCTTGTGCACAGAGCTCACATGTTTTTTTTCTCCACACATATGAAATATATACCAACTTCCCCGAGTCTCCTGTGTCTAGGAACAATAGGTTGTTTATACAGAGCTCCGGACGGCAGATGGAGGGAGAGATTGCGGCAAGGAAGTTATTTTTACCCAAAGCTCAAATACTTCCCGCACCTCCATTCCAACGTGATGTGGGGTATGGTGGTACAGAGTACAGCCTGGCCAGCAGGATGAGGGTCTCGGAATGGTTCTCTATCAGCCCCTGCCCTCCGGAATTCCGGCACGGGAAAGCCGTGAGTGTGAAACGTGCACCGTGTTTGTGTCATAAATCTGTGATTATATATCATTAATTGAACCTAAAGTATCGTTACTATGGTAACCCACGCAGAACCTGCCAATTCCAACCCTGCTAACCCTTTCCAACATTGCAGGAAGATTCCACGGTGAACGAGCCACCCGCAAAGTACCCACTCCCACTCCTCTAGAGGCAAAAGTCATGCATGAAGGGGCAGTAAATCAAATGCGATGGAGAAGCCATGAGTACCATAACCAAAGCGGCTGCCTGCAGGCGCTGCATGTATGTGCGCACGGTGTGTAGAGCCACGCACAGACACGCCAGCTACACGGGATCTAAAACCACGCAGGGAGACCCCTGAGACCCCTTCACTCACACGCACGGGAAGGAAGCGCCTGCCGAATAATTACCCCGTGGCCGCGCTTTCCAGCCCCTCTTCCTGGGGAAGACTGAGGGCAGCAGGAGGAAGTACTCCCTGCACATTCCACGGCCCTTAACCCATCAACTGCCTCCGGGAAGGACGCTGGGCCACCAAACCACTCAATGCCACAGCTTACTGCCCCGTGCCACCTACACCCCAGACACCTAAACTGCCCCATGCCACGTACAGCCGGACACCTAAATTGCCCTGTGCCACCTACACCCCAGACAACTTAACTGCCACGTACACCTGGACACCTAAACAGCCCCGTCCCACCTATACCCCAGACACATTAACTGCCCCATGCCACGGACAACCCAGACAAAAAAACTACCCCGGACACATACTCTAGACTCCTCTATCCATTCAGTGAACAGAATTGAGATCACATACATCTCTCTTTTATTTGTGACAATCTTTGACATTTGGGTGGAACAAATAATTGGTGGCCGTTGATGTTTGATGCCACGGCGGTCTCTCCCTCGGGTGCTCAGGTTCCTGACGGCAGGCTTTGTGGCTGTTTTGTGTGGTTTCCGCTGCAGCACAATGTATGAAGCTCTCCCGCTCCATCAGGAACGTCAGCGAGTGTCGCTAAGGTGCTCAGGGGCAGTTGCCTCCGGCTACCACAGCTGAGGGCAGGAGAAGGGGCAGAGAGAGAGGAGGGAGCAGTACATTTCCAACATCCGTGGAATATTACTGGGACCTGCTGTGTCAGGATCCGGGCTGCGCATGCCGGATATAACCCTTGCGGCTCAAGGCTTTCCGAACATCATTAGCTTTCATGTATTTGTGTTAATTAGACTCTCATTACCCCGCAGGGCCACCCGAAACAGGTATAATGGACACACAAAGGGACACGTGCCATGGGCTGCCCCAGCCTTAAATGTTCCGCTATGGCATTGCCCTCTGAAGGGGTATAATTGGGTCATTCCTGAATTCTTCTCGTAGATCAGGTGTGAAATACTATTGGATTTCCAGTCCCGTTATTTAAGACACTTGTCACCTCCGAGTCCCCTCATGTCTGTACATTTTATTTGTGACATGAGGGAGATATCCTGCCTGGGGCCAGCAGCTGATACCCTGACATTATACCCTCCTGCCCCCTGTAGGCTCTGTGACGCAGCTCTCTGCAGGAGAAAGTGTAAGTAATGAATGGGGGATTGAAGCACATGTATTATTCATAAGCCAAACATGATTGCTGTTTGTACATTAACTGAGTCCCTGGCCAGCCGTGGCCCCTAGGAGCTTCGGGCTGACAGTTACCTCTGAGGCAGTTGTATTAACCTTAAGATTATAAAGTACCCCAAAACCAGTCCTGCGTCCCATAAAAATGAAGGTAAACACACTCCATCTACCAACGCTTCATTCAACCATCTGCCTGGTGGGGTACTAGAGTATGTAGGATAAGGAGGTGAGTAAGGTCCTGTGACTGGTAGGTACCCGGGTTGTGTAGGATCAGGAGGTGAGTAAGGTCCTGTGATTGGCACATACCCGGGTTGTGTAGGATCAGGGGTGAGTAGGGTCCTGTGATTGGTAGATACCCGGGTTGTGTAGGATCAGGGAGGTGAGTAAGGTCCTGTGATTGGTAGGTGCCGGGTTGTGCAGGATCAGGCGGTGAGTAGGGTCCTGTGATTGGTAGGTACCAGAACTTGGGAGGACCAGGGGGGGAGTAAGGCCCTGTGATTGGTAGATACCTGGGTTGTGTAGGATCAGGGGGTGAGTAGGGTCCTGTGATTGGTAGGTGCCGGGTTGTGCAGGACCAGGGGGTGAGTAAGGTCCTGTGATTGGTAGGTGCTGGGTTGTGCAGGATCAGGGGGTGAGTAGGGTCCTGTGATTGGTAGGTACCAGAACTTGGGAGGACCAGGAGGTGAGTAAGGTCCTGTGATTGGTAGGTGACGGGTTGTGTAGGATCAGTGGGTGAGTAAGGTCCTGTTATTGGTAGGTACCAGAACTTGGGAGGACCAGGGGGTGAGTAAGGTCCTATGATTGGTAGGTACCCAAACGGCAGGTGCATGGGGGGGTGTCTGAAGAGCTTACACCCCTAAATCCTGTTCAGATAACCTGCGCATGACTGAATCCTGAACTGATTATTGATACAAAGGACAAATAAGCAAAATAAATAACGTCACCCCACAACCACCCGACTTCCCCCAACGGACCTTTTACCAGCGCTCTAATAAAGTGTAGCCGCACTCTAATTAATCCCGCAGTGAAGTTGTAATCCTTGCGTGGCGTCTATCCTTCCTTTAGAAAATAAATCAGATATGACAGGCTTCGGGAGTAAAAGGTTCAGCGCCTGAGGTTTTAGCCAATAAATTAACTTCCTTCCTATTAACCCCTGGTTTGCCACAAATACGAGCAGCATTAAGTATTCATTAAACCTACTGCGTTGTGGCAACTTGGGCATGTGATCCAACGGTACTAACGCTAAAGGCGATTGATAAATTGCCCACATCTCTCCCCGTCTGCTCAAAATAAGCAGTGAAAACGGCCCTTCGGAAGCCACATTTTAAAGGCCGTGGCCCTGCTCATAGGACATATCTGGTGCATCTGCATTTCCTTTTATACCGAGTCCTGCTCCAGTAGCTGCAGCAAGAAGCAGCAGGGCTGCCTTTACTACCGCTGAGCATCTGCAGGACATATCTTTGCGGCCGCCTGGGCGACGGAGTGGTTGGCATTATCTGAGAGGGTTCTGGGGCTCCTGAAATATGGTCTCACGTAATTATGTGGGGTTTTTGCACCAAAGTCATAATTCATGTAAATTCCAAGTATAAAAAGTCTCTGTTGGTAAGGAGCCATCTTGTCTCGGTAAGGCCCGCCCGCGCAAAACCACCACCTGGGCTGCCCGCTGCTCTCCCAGAATCTCCACATCAGTGGTTGATTCTCTATATTGTCAATTCATTAAAACTGTTGAACCGTCTCCTCCTCCGTTGAAGACTTATCAATTGCCGGGGAGATGGGGAAAAAATAAAGGCAGCCATATGGAAAGCCCAGTTCCTTGAATTTAACAGTTATATAAATAGAGAATTATGCAAATTGACAGAAATTAAACTGAAAGTCATGTTATACGGCTGTATTTAAATATACTCGTCATTATGTGGGATTGTGATGGTTCCCCAGTCTCCATAATTCCAATAATTGCACAATAATTGTGCTAAAGGGGACGTTCCATGGAATGAGGTCGTTATTTGGCATGGGGAGACCCTTGGTGTTTGGGGATTACTGGAGGAACTGTCGCTCTGTAGGGTCACATAGTGAAGGTACCTTGTCTTTCTTGGGTCTGTCTGGTTTTTCTGGTTTTTGGGTGGAGGAACCTTCCACGATGGTCTCTGGGTGGAGGAACCTTTCACGGTGGTCTCTGGGTGGAGGAATCTTTCACGGTGGCCTCTAGGTGGAGGAATCTTTCACGGTGGCCTCTAGGTGGAGGAACCTTTCACTGTGGCCTCTAGGTGGAGGAACCTTTCACGGTGATCTCTGGGTGAAGGAACCTTCCATGATGGTCTCTTGGTGGAGGAACCTTTCACAATGTTCTCTGGGTGGAGGACCCTTGTCTCTGTTTGGTCAACAGATTTAAAAGGTGCTTCTTTCTGTGTGTCTTTTTACGGCACAATCTTCATTTGGGGGGGCATGACTGAGGTGTTAACCTGGTATCTTCTCTTCCTCTCCTCCAGTTATCTACTTATGCTGCTCACCAGACACTTTCCGCCAGCTCATGCTGCACGCCCTTAGCCACGGGCTGTGCTCGGGTGACTATGTCTTCTTCTACATCGATGTCTATGGTGCCAGTTTGCACGGCTCCAGCTTCCCCGACCCGCAGCGACCCTGGTATAGAGGAGATGCAGAGGATGCCAGAGCCAGAGAGGCTTTTAAGGTAAAGAAAACATTGTTGCGAGCTTATCTTATCCCAAAATATCTTGGTGTTTATGGAGGAGGTCCGTCCTTGAGGTGGGATCTGATGTTGCTTTCACTTAGTTGATGTGATGTTAAGGTCCTGCGACTCCTCTCCTTGTTTCTTTTTATTTTTGCCTCTTTCTCTGCATGATTGTTCCGGGGCCCCCAGGGCCCTCCAAGTATCTGTCGCTGTAATTTATTTGCTCTGACAGGAGATGAAAGAAGACAGTAGTAGAATCTATGCGCCGGGATTGTATTCCATTATTGGGCTGGCAGAGCTGTCCTGTCATGATGCTACTCAGAGCAGCATGAGGGGCAACCACAGAGCACATAAGCTCTAAATGAAGGGGGTTTAATGGTCTGTGGGGCAGAATTAAAGGAGAAGTATGTGGATGGGTTGTCTCCTTAGCCTGGCTCATATCAGGATAGGGTGCAAAAACGCACTTCTCCTTCCCCGAGCACAGCTGGAGCGATTTGGGCTCATGGCAGCCAGAACTCGCACTGTGCGCTGACCTCCGAGGTGTGAGCTGTCACCGTGTCACACGGCAGTGACAGGCGACAGCCGGGGTCTGCCAGCAGGGACAGGAGCTGCTGAATTATAAGGTGTAACGTCTGTAAAACAGCACTGAGTATGCCTGTTGACAGATGCTCTCTCCCTGTCAGACAGTGATGATTATCACTTACAAGGAGCCAGACAACCCTGAATATCAAGACTTCCTGGGGGACCTGAAGCGTTACGCCGAGGAGTACTTCAACTACTCGACAGAGATCACCTTGGTAAGTGGGGATAAGGGGGAAGGTCGCACCTGTCGCTCACACACCACCCCTGTCTCTACAGCCCTTTGCCTCTCTGTACTGCTGGTTTCCAGCACGGTACGTGACATTGCCTGCTGTGCCAGGACCCCCTGCCCCCTCGCTGCTCGGAGAGCAGGGGAGATCTCCATCATTTCACCACCCGGCATGAAAATTAATTGTGTGCGTCAGCGGGAACTGTTTCATTACTTGGCTGCAAGCCGGAGACAAAGAGACATCACCGAGGACTTGATCTAGCAAGAGGATGTCGGCTTTGCGTGATCGGTGTATGGCAAGGAGGGTGCGAGGGAATGGGTGTGCGTGTGCGCGGGAGCTTTGGTGCTTTCAGAGAACAGTCCAGATATGTTTATGGGGTTGTGTAGGTGCAAAGTTTAATCATGTTTATGTTTGCAGATGAATACTGTAGCAGCTGCCTTCTACGACAGCGTCATGCTGTACGCTCATGCGGTCAATGAGACACGAGCCAAGGGTTACAGCATGAAGAACGCCTCTGCGGTAACCAGTCACATGTGGAATAGAACCTTCTACGGTGAGTGCTTTACAAGAAAAGTGCAAGAAGTCGCTTGTTCCGCAGACCCAAAGTCTGGGCTCACAGAATCACAACCATGCAGTGAATAAACCTTCCCAGGATCCCACTTCTACCACCAACGCTCCACTCTGTAATAAAACGCACCCATATGTCCCTGGCTTCAGGTGTCGGATCCATCCCTTCTCTCAGTGCCAATGCCGGTTTCATTTTCTGTTGACTTTACTTCTGACACCCCTGTCTACCCCAGACTGCCTTGTTGTGGTGCCTTCTTGCCCCCAGTCCTTTGTTACCTGCCTCTTCGCCATCTGATTCCTGTTAGGTTGTACTCAGATGTTCCCTGTTAATGTTTTACATTCTTTTTTCGCCCGGATTAATCTGGACATGATCGCCTTTATCTTTTAGCTGCCGCTGTCTGCTCCTCCTCTCGCGCTCCCATCCCGGCTTTTTTCATTGTGTTCTTTTGAAAGAAATTTTCTCCAGGCCTGTTTATAGACGTAGACACTCTCATTACCCGTCTTGTCTCTGTTCTCCCCTCTTCCCTCATTTATCCATTGTCCCTTCCGTCCTTTCACCCACGGCTACTCTGAATCAAGGATAGAAGGTGGGGGGGGGGTCACTCGCAGCCATACCTCCCCCGCTCCGTGGCATCCTCGGTGGGTGACAGCAGCTTCTTAATGAGAGGAGAGGAATGTTTATACTGTCACAGAAAACACAGACAAACATGCGCCACCTCCGCGCTAAACGTCAACCTCGTTCATTCCGCTGCCAAAGATTTACAAACCAAAAATTAGTGCCCTGTGGAGCTGACAATCTAACCGGCATCTCGTTGCCCACTGGGCCACATTAGCTGGCGTGTATTCTTGTCTTTGGATATGATACCGCAGAGGGTTTACCCCTCCCAGCGTGATTAGGTATACTCCGGTTCTACCAGCCAGCGTGATTTAGTGGGATACTCCGTTACCAGCTCCCAGTGTGATTAGGGATACTCCTTTACCAGCTCCCAGTGTGATTAGGGATACTCCGTTACCAGCTCCCAGTGTGATTAGGGATACTCCGTTACCAGCTTTCCAGCGTGATTAGGGATTACTTCCGTTACCAGCTCAGAGCGTGATTAGGGATACTCCGTATTACCTGCCCAGCGTGATTAGGGATACTCCGTTACCTGCTTCCCAGCGTGATTAGGAACTCCGTTACCATCTTTCCAGCGTATTTAGGGATAACTCCGTTACCAGCTCTCCAGCGTCGATTAGGGATACTCCGTTACCCAGCTCCAGCGTGATTAAGGGATAAACTACTCCGTTACCAGCTCCCAGTGTGATTAGGGATACTCCGTTACCAGCTTCCAGCGTGATTAGGGATACTCCGTTACCAGCTCCCAGCGTGATTAGGGATACTCTGTGACTGATTCACAGCGTGATTATGGATACTCTGTGATTCTACTGTCTTGCTGTCGCAGGAGTGTCAGGATTCATGAAGATTGATAGTAATGGCGACCGTGAGAATGACTATTCCTTGTGGGGGATGTCCGAGCCAAGTGGGGAGTTCCAGGTGAGGAACAGACGCTTCCTCCAGCTATAGGTGGAAATATTGTCATCAGATAATCTGTAATTCACTGTGTCCTGCATGCAGATCGTGTTAAATTACAATGGGACACTGCGGAGCATCAGGCCTGTGCGGGGGCGAGAGATCCAGTGGCTGGGCAAAAAGGTCCCAAGAGACGTCCCTCCCTGTGGGTTCGATAATGACAACCCAGAGTGCAGGAAAGGTACATGAGAGCAGAAACATGTTGGCAGGCAGTGGTTGTGTTTTGGGACGGTGTGTTGGGTGGTGGGGTGTGTATTGTGTCAAGGTGTTGGCAGGCAGTGGTTGTGTTTTGGGACGGTGTGTTGGCAGATGGGGTATGTGTGGTGTTGGCAAGCAGTGGTGGTGTGTATGTGTTGGCTGGCAGGAGTTGTGTGTATGTTGTTGGCAGGCAGTGGTGGTGTGTATGTGTTGGCAGGCAGTGGTGGTGTGTGGGTGTTGGCAGACAGTGGTGGCGTGTATGTGTTAGCAGGCAGTGGGTGTGCATTGTAACGGGTGTCTGGTCTCTTACACTCATGTACTGTTCATATTACCAAGTTTCCCTTTGTGTCGTCTCTCGCAGCCAGCTTCTCCATCCTGGAGATAACCTCCATCGTTATGTGTTTCATCCTCCTGGCGATCACCATTTCCTCCATCTTTATATACAGGTAGGTCCAGTTCCAGTTGGTGGGCTTTTGGGTTTGCCAGCTTCCCCGGCCATGGAGCCGCTAATTGAGAAAGGGGGCAATCAGCAGAGCGAGGCCAGAGCAGCTGGTGTATCATGGCAAAGCTTGTTAGGTGCTTGCGGACCCCGCTCACCTTGTTTCCATGAGAGCGGTGGGCTGAGGTGGTAATTGGATGGGATCGCAGGTTTAACTTCAGCTGTCAAAACCAAGAGTAGGAAAGAGGATTATAGGGAGAGGTTTTCTGAAGCGCGCAGACTACAGCTAAGACCTAGACCCTTCCTGTCGATTTAACAGAGATGGAATAATGAAGGCAGACTTAGACGGGGCTTAGTTAGCAGGCGGCGTAGAGAGTCTTATCAGCCACTTCCACCGCAGTTAATGAGCTGCCCTCTGCCATCATGAAATTCTACAGGGGTGGGGGAAACCGAATATCTGTTTCTGTCCTTGGTTGACGATATTTAAATGTAACTGTGTGTCCCCGCAGGAAGCTGCGTTTGGAGAAAGAGTTGGCGGCCGAGCTGTGGAAAATCCGTTGGGATGACATTCAAACCAGCAACACGGAGAAGAACCTGCGCAGGGCAGGCAGCAAGCTCACCCTATCGCTGGTAACCACATCAGTGCAGCCTAAACAGTGCCCTGAGAGTGGGGGCAGTTCCCTCTGTCACAGCTCGGGGACCCTCACAATGAAGGCTGAGACCCCCCTGTGATAAGGCTTAGGAGACTAGCCGCATACGCCGGCACACGCACCCTCTGCCTAGCGATCTCTCCTGTCTGGTCTGGCCTGTAAGCCTAACAGAGTCATTTTATTCTGTTGACTGACGCGAGGAGGTTCAGTAGGTTTGCTAATGCTCCGCAGTTTAGCCAGCCATTGCTAGGACATCATTAAAAATGTACGTAATGGGTAAAGAAAACCCTTTATATGGATAAACTTTGCCTTTGCGTTTCCAGACCCTGTGAGACGTAGGGGGCCTGTATCGTTAACCGCAGTTATGGGGTTTGTTTGCAGGAGGGAGGTGAGTTTAGACAGAGCGCTCATTAGGTTACAGAGAGGAGAAACACGCAGGTACGTGGACCGGAGGAGGTAATAAGGGGACAGCAGGGTCAAATCAGTGAGACGTTTTTTAGCTTTGTAGATCCGGTGAGTAGTGGGTGAAGCCATGGCATGTATAATAAATGTGATGCTCTCCTGTGCTTTGCTGTCATGATCCAGTAATAAACTGAGATTATAATCCATCCAGTGACTCACCTGGCTTGCTTCTTGGGCATGATTCTCTCTGTTCCATTTTCCTGAGTTTTTTTTAAATCTGTGAGGATTCGAGCTCGGGACCTGATGGGGGGGGGTGCAGGGACTGTGGCATCCGACTGTTGCAATAGATACAATGTTTGAGGGGCTCAATGACCCCGTGGTGGGTCTTCTTCGGGAATCAGTCTGGTGTTTCCCCTCACACCAGCAGATGCTGTGATCATCACATGGGCGTCCGTGAGTGTGTGAGCGTGAGTGACTGTGTGTTACAGAGAAGCATGAGTGGTCCCAATAATTTTGTGTGATATTGAAATGGCCTCAGCGAACCCCAAGCCTCCGTCCCAGCCTTTCTCTTGTCTTCTCCACTTCTTGTGCCTTTCGATCTGTGGAGTCATGTTTTAGAGAGACCCTCTTTCTATGTGAATTTGGGTACTGGGAGAGAGGGGGCAGAGTATTGCTGTGTGAAGTGTTTATATACCTGTTTCCGCATTTCTTTTGTCTCCAGAGGGGGTCAAACTACGGTTCCCTTCTCACCACTGAGGGGCAGTTCCAGATTTATGCCAAGACTGCATACTACAAGGTAACCCAATCGCTTTACCATGGTCTTCTTCACCCTCCGTCCTCTCAAAGCCATCCTCCTGTGACTCCGACCTTGACCCCAGTCTCGGGACACCCCGACCTTGTGTATCCAGAAAGACAATGTCTCTGTGGCCTGACCTGTCTCACGCCAATAATGCTCTCTGTGACCTTGGCTGTGACACAGTGACCTTGTCATTAACCATATTTTATCTTCTCTCTTTACAGGGTAACATTGTTGCCATTAAGTATATAAACCGCAAACGCATTGAATTGACTCGCAAGGTCCTGTTTGAGCTGAAACATGTAAGAATTTTTGCCCCTCCTGCTGCACCCTGGGTGATCTTTGTAACCTACCCCCCCCGCCCCGTTCGTTACGCCTCATGGTCCTCCCATGGCCGCCTGGGAGCCATCTCTGTGGACACATCCTTGGCTCTGTCTCCCAGGAAAAGCCGCTGACCTTGCAGAAAGTCCCATAAACAGCTGGTTTTATTGTCCGTGCTTGTGGCAGCTCAGACTGTCCTCCACCTAACCCAAGTGGGGACTCCGCGCAGCTTCCTCACACGTTTGCATTTGCGCCCTGTAAGCTGTGCCACTCCTGTGTCACGCCACCCTGACCTTAAAGGGGTCCGTTGCCATAAAGATACATCCAGAAAATGTTCATTCTGACAGTCCTCCTTCTCTAATTTGTCATTTTCAGTATTCCCTGCGCCTCTCCCTGACTCTTTACTCCATTAGATAATGTCATTTGCTGTCAGAACCGACCCTGACATTTCAGTAATGTCTATACTGTCCAGACGTCCAGGAGGGGAGATTGCTGCTCCTTTAATCTTTCCTCTCTGTATCTCTCAGCCCTCCTTGATCCGACACTTCTCTCCCTCTCCATATCTTGCTGCCCCTCCATCTCGCTCTGTCTTTTTGCTCCCCTCTCTCCGTCTCCCTCTGCTGCGGGGGGCTTTGTTAAACACTTGCACTCCATGATGTTTCTGCGTATTGGTTGTGGAGCTGATCTCACCTCCATTGCTGACGATGTGCCCTTTTCTGCCCCACCCCTCCAATTTACCCTTTTACCCCTACAGATGAGAGACGTGCAGAACGAGCATCTCACCCGCTTTGTGGGGTGCTGCATTGACCCTCCCAACATCTGCATCCTGTCTGAGTACTGCCCCCGAGGAAGCCTGCAGGTGGGTGCATGCATGTTGCCCCGACCCCGAAAGCTCTCTTCCTACAAACTCCCTATACTCTCATTTAGAACAAACATGGTTAACCTTTTGTTTACCCGGTTTAATGACTTCATTATTCTTTAGTGATTCACAGAAGACTCCTTGTCTTACCCTTCCGTTATGCATGTACCCCATAAAAAGATGCCCCTGCCATAGGTACCCGAGGGGTCCACACTGGCCCTTAATGCTTTGGGACCCCTTAACGTGTTTGTCATTGGTTTACAGGATATTTTGGAAAATGAAAGCATTACCCTGGACTGGATGTTCCGATACTCTCTAACCAACGACATTGTGAAGGTAATGAGCTCCTTGTTGGTTTTCCATTATATTTCCATTATAATCTCCTGGACAGTCCATCATGTAGAGCTCCCTCTGCTCCGTCTTCCCTTCCTCACTTCTCCCCTTCTCTCTCCCTCTCCCTATCGTCTTGTATTTATCCACATGGCTCTGCTCGTTCCCCCCTAACCCATGGACTCTCCACTGCCGTAATCTCTCCGCAGGGGATGCTCTTCCTCCATAACAGTGTCATCGTGTCCCACGGAAGTCTCAAGTCCTCAAACTGCGTGGTGGACAGCCGCTTCGTTCTGAAGATCACGGATTACGGGCTGGCCAGCTTCCGCTGCGCTCTGGACTCAGAGGACACCCACGCATATTTTGCAAGTGAGTGCCGAAATGTGCCTGTGTGTTTATGTTGGTGCCTCTCGGTACTCGAGCACTCATCTATTCTATCTTACAGAGAAGCTATGGACTGCTCCTGAACTGCTCCGAATGGAGAATTCTCCCGCGCAAGGCTCCCAGAAAGGAGACGTGTACAGCTTTGGGATCATACTGCAAGAGATAGCCATGCGCAATGGGGTCTTTTACATAGAAAATGCAGATTATAGCCCAAAAGGTCAGTCCTGTGTCCAGCCTTTCCTGCCTTGTGCCTCACTCCAGGTCTCCCAAACTTTTGCTTCCTCCGGGTTTTGTCTATCTTGCGCATCCTGCTCGGTTCCATTCGACTTACCTTTCCCCCATTCCATTATTCCCTGTTATTTGTGGACTCCCTTGTTTTTCTGTCCTTCCCAATGTCTCATTCTCACTGGCCTCTCTGTGTAGAGATCATCGAGCGTGTCCGGAGCCGAGAGAAGCCGAGCTTCAGACCTTCCACCAACCTGTATTGCCATATCCAGGAGCTGGAGGTTCTCATGCAGCGATGTTGGGCAGAAGACCCCTTAGAACGTCCAGACTTCAACCAGATCAAAGTGCAGCTGCGCAAGTTCAACAGGTGCCAGAAAGAGGACTGTGGGCTGTTTGCCTTCACCCCACTGTGGTTACAGACAGTCAGAGACCCTCCTGCTACTGCCCCTCAGTCACTCACCTTATCTATCCTGTTCTTCCCATAGGGAAAGCAGCTCCAATATTCTAGATAACCTGCTGAGCCGTATGGAGCAGTACGCTAATAACCTCGAGGAGCTGGTGGAGGACAGAACACAGGCCTACCTGGAGGAGAAACGGAAAGCGGAGGCTCTGCTCTACCAGATACTGCCCCAGTAAGTGAGAGTAGCCCATGCTGCGCTATCTTGCCCCACATGTGCTCTCCCTTCTTAACTGCTATGATTGACCCCTGTGCTGTCTCATCCCACCACTCTGAGAAACCCCTGTGCTCTTCCATCGCACCACCCTGAGAGACCCCTGTGCTCTTCCATCCTATCACCCTGAGAGACCCTTGTGCTCTTCCATCCCACCACCCTGGAAGACCCCTGTGCTCTTCCATCCCACCACCATGGGAGACCTCTGGTTCCTGGCCACTCTTATTGGTAGAACCTGTGTGGCCCACAGAAGTTATAAACCTATTGTAGCCATCTTCTCTTCTCCCTGTAGTTCTGTTATGAGTGCGTAGGATAATCAGGGGTTCCTGGGGTTCACCCCCAACGTGTAGCCCTCACTGTCAGCTGCCTGTAACACACTGCCATCTCTCTCCTGACCCCCAGCTCTGTGGCCGAACAGCTGAAGAGAGGGGAAACTGTACAGGCCGAAGCTTTTGACAGCGTCACCATTTACTTCAGTGACATTGTGGGGTTTACAGCGCTATCGGCAGAGAGCACCCCTATGCAGGTACTTCTGGCCGGTACTTCTGGCCATATCACATGCTGTGCCCCATGCTCAGACCGCTAACCATTCACCTGCCCCATCCCGAGTCTCCATGTCGGGTTCACTAACCTCTGATCTGCCTCATCCTATGCTTCCATGATGGGTTCACTAACCATTTAACCTGCCCCATTCTGAACCATTTAACCTGCCCCATTCTGAACCTCCATATTGGGTTCACTAACCTTTTGTCTTCCCCATCCTGAGTCTCCATGTTGGGTTCACTGACCTCTCACATGCCACATCCTGAGCCTCCATGTTTGGTTCACTGACCTGCCCCATCTTGAGCCTCAATGTTGGGTTCACTGACCTCTGACCTGCCCCATCCTGAGCATCCATGTTGGGTTCACTGCCCTCTGACCCTCCATGTTGGGTTCGCTAAACATTCAGCAACATTAGTTAGTACTAATGCCAGATTTTTGTTCTCCAGGTGGTGACCTTACTGAATGACCTGTACACCTGCTTTGATGCAATAATAGACAATTTTGATGTGTACAAGGTGAGTGCTCATTGCGTTGGTGTTATTTTTTATGAATCCCCCCTATCACCCTCATTTGCCTCTCTCTGCCATCTGTCTCGTTCTCTCTCTTCAGGTGGAGACAATAGGAGATGCCTACATGGTGGTCTCTGGTCTGCCAGTCCGCAATGGCAAGCTCCACGCCCGTGAGATCGCCCGCATGTCTCTCGCTCTCCTGGATGCTGTAAAGACCTTCAAAATCCGGCACAGACCTGACCAGCAGCTGCGGCTCAGGATCGGGATCCACACAGGTGAGGGGTCGGAGTCCATGGAGCGGGTGGACCATCACTGTTGCACGGCTGCAGGGTGTCTCTAGATTTAGAAGGGGTTTCCAGTCCATGTCTTGTCCAACTCCAACTTTGATCTGGATTCCATGTCCCTCGGAGCTCACTCTCTCCTGTCCCCTCTCAGGTCCGGTCTGTGCTGGGGTAGTGGGGCTGAAGATGCCACGATATTGTCTGTTTGGGGACACTGTGAACACGGCGTCGCGCATGGAATCTAACGGAGAAGGTGAGAGCTTCTATATTATCGATAACATGATATGTTTGTCCATTGGCTGTACTTCTCTTGAGTCTCCAGAGGTGCCACGTGGCTTACAACCTATTCTGTGTGTCTCCAGAGGTGCCACGTGGAGTACAACCTATTCTGTATGTCTCCAGAGGTGCCACGTGGAGTACAACCTATTCTGTCTGTCTCCAGAGGTGGATTCCTATTCCACAAATGATTTCGTCTTTTCTTTCCATAGCTCTTAAAATCCACGTTTCTCCGGCCACCAGGAACGTATTAGAGGAGTTCAACTGCTTTGAGCTGGAGCTGCGAGGAGATGTGGAAATGAAGGTAACTTGTGTGGTTTGCAATGTGACTTTTACATATCCAACCCTAAATCCACATGACCTTGACCCCTTGTATCTTCCCATAGGGTAAAGGAAAGGTGCGGACATATTGGCTGCAGGGGGAGAGGAGCAGCAGCACTCGTGGGTGACATTGGGTCCTGCAACCCCCCCCCCCCAGACGATCCCTCCCTTCAGTGTGCTTTTACCTCTGGGGTAAGATTTACAGGTCCATCCACGCCCTTATCACCCCACCAGGACTCTACAGGGGGATGTGGCGTGATACCCACTTGATGTGGACTCACAGGACTAAGGCAGGAGGTCTGTCACCTCCTACCCGCCACGTGAACCCAGCCACTGAGCGGACACTACACTACACGGAGTGCTACCGAGCAGCCCCGGGACATGGACAACCTAGATGGGGTCCTAGTGGAAACATGTCATTCAAGAACTAGGTGAACCTCCTCCTTCCTCAACCCTTCAGATTAAATGCCACTTGACAGAAGATTGTGCCCAAAATGACTGCCTTCCTGCCCCACGTCTGTGTAACGTGCGAATGTCTCCATGCAACGTGCGTACGACTCACACTCCATCTTCGTCTCAGAAGCATTTGGATGCAGTCATGGTCTCCACGGACCGGACCGGCTGCTAGAATGAAACCCAATATAGCGGTTATGTCCCGTATAGACACTGTACAGCCAACGTACCATAAAGCGCACAGCTCCAGCGCGGTTTGAGACGGTGCCCCCATTCTCCCCCAGCTACGCTTGTTTTCTTTGTGTTAATTGTCGGTTGTCGGGAAGACTACACCTTTTTTTGACAGGTGTTCTAAGCCTTCATAATGTCCGTTTATTTTGTCTTCGTGTCGACGAACGCTGTGGAAGTACAAAACCAATCAAAAGAGCGGCCCGCCCCCTGCGTCTTCAAGGGCGCGATTTCCAGCCAATGGGGACGCGGTATGCGGGCGTCACAAAAGACTGGCAGATGGTTCCTGTGTACAGTCCACAGATGTGAAACGCGTTCCCTTATTGTACGGATATAAAGATTTCTAAATGGTCCTGTGTTATCTATGTGTGCGGGGGACACAGAGGGGGACTCTGGGGGTGAGACCCTCAGTGGGAAGAGGGTTATTGGGGCAAGAGTATACCCCCGAACGCATGGCCGCCATTTCTCCTCCAAAACAACCGGCAGAGACCCCGGTGAAAGGCGCACAGAGGGACCGGAAATCGGAAGAGGCGTTAAAAGCCCACCCAGTGGGGTATTTGAGGAAGGGGTTGGTTTTATACTGGTGGAAAATTCCATCCTTTAGCTGGGGACCATGGGTGAGCGTGCATGGTGTTCACAGACGCCCCGTGCATGCGCTCACACGGCCCCGGCTGCTTATTGCCGAGCTGTTTAGGTGATTAAGTGAACAGGACGCCGGAGAAATTGGACAATTTGTTCTCCTTAAACATGTTTTTTTCTGCAGCAGAAATTACACTGGATGTGAGAAAACACAGCATACCCTCCCTGCCAAATACCCCCTCATTTAACTGTCCCTCCCTGCCAAATACCCTCTCATTTAACTGCCTCTCCCTGCCAAATACCCCCTCATTGAACTTCCCCTCCCTGCCAAATACCCCCTCATTTAACTGCCCCTTCCTGCCAAATACCCACTCATTCAACTGCCCCTCCCTGCCAAGCCATCACCTCTAACAACTCTTACTGCCAAATACCTCTTCTAGCTACCCCTTCCTGCCCAGTACCTGCTCTAACTACCCTCCAATGCCCCACATATAGCCCCTATTCCTGATCTCACCTGACCCTCCTCACTTACATTATGGCCCTAAGAGTCCCCAGACATCATCGCCGATACTGCATCTCAGTCCTGCTTTCTCTCCTCCACTCCCCCCTCTCCAATGCTAGTGAATACTGGGACACTTTATTAGAAACACTCCTCATCCTCCCCTGGCTTCTCCGAAGGGCTGATTGAGATCTACGCCCAAGTGGGTTACGCCGGGGCCCTTCAGTTGGCTGGTCGCCCCTCGGCCTCTAAACGTGGCCACCATTTACAGATGACGGGACAAGGCGCTCAGGGGCCAAAATCCATACGTGGGAGAGGTGTCCGGCGCAGCCCTGCCGGTCACATTCAGTAAGCATTGCTGGTAATGGGGTGACCCCATTCCGGCCGCCGTGTGTAGAGACCCCCTGCGGAGATCATCCGGAATGAGGAGTAGCGTCTGTGCCTGCGCAACATCTGTGCATTGCTGAAACATCTGCGCGACCTGCGAGAGGGGTTTATTGACTCTTCCCGGGGGGGCGCAGAAAGGTCGATGACACAAAGTGTCTATTAAATAATTGAACGTTCCTCCTCCTCGAGTCCAAAGTATTTCATAAGAGCATTTCAGTTCCGAACCTGGGTATAGGACCCATTTGTAACCATTCAGCAGACAAAGGGTTAATATTGGTTGGGGTCCGCTTTATTTCTGGGTGGGCTATCTCCCCTCGGGGGGGGGGCTGAATGCACCTCTCACTTCTTTTGCTAAGGGTCACAAGGATTGCGGTCCAACAGTTAATGGCTTTAGAGCACAAGCTCCCTGGTCTACAACGGGTTAGTGTTCGGTGGTCTTTTGTGTAAACGCGGGGAGATTCAGCTTTGATGGGTCGGAGTCACTGCATGCTGGGAGCCGGGGGGTTAAATTACTCGGATGATGTGCATGGATGGTATTTGGCGGAGGGGTCACTCACTCCCCTCCGTCCTGTTGAGTAAGAAGCTGTATCAACTCATCTGTCAGCCAGGGGTCCGGAGGGACGCACTCCCCATCCCTACGCTGCGATTTGATGATTAACATACGTTCGCAGGAGCGGGATACAAGCAACGTGCAGACCTCGCCAAGTGAGCTGGACTTGAAACTTAACCTGGAGTGGACACTCGCAAGTCTCGCAAGTGTATCCCCTCATCATTTACAAACATCTATCCTGCTGCTGTTGGCGCTATATTAGCTCCGCTACAGATCTCCCTTAGGTGTAATCAGTACGTTCCGTCCGTTGGCCGGCAGCAAATCATTCTCACCCCAGTTCAAAAAGGGTTAAAGGTTTCAGAGTCTAGAATCCAGTTAGAAATCTCATTTCAGAATCTTTCCAACGCTCCCTCCCTTCCCTGTGAATTCCCTCTTCTTCATCCTCTCCCCCTTCCCTATTAGAGCGAGCGGACCTGTGATTGTCCTCACGGAGACGCTCTGTCCCGACCCCGCTGTCTTCTCTTCATTCATTGTTCAGGCGCTCAGCCTTCTCCCCGATATTAATTAAAAATAATAACAGCCGCGCGGGCCCGTCTGGGAGAGCGGTAAACAAAGCCGAGGTGGAAATTGCGCCAGCGTCCTCCGCAGACTGCAACGTCCGCCCGAGGAGCTCCGAGATCACACTGGCCGCCAATTCACACCCTCCTAATCCAACGTGTGAGTTTAGACTCCATCGGAGGGGTCGGATATGGAAGAACATCCAGTCCTGTTCCAGCTGAGAGTCGATGTTGATGGAAAGAAGGAGAAGAGAGGCTGAGCGCTAATCCTCGGACTTTCACACGTAATACACCAGTCCATAGACATGGCCCTGATTGTGTGCCGGGGCCCTAGGCAGTGGTCTTCGTTACTCTATAGTTGTTGAGCACCAGCTCCGATTAGCACGACCTGATGATCTGTTACATCCATACATCATGTAGAATGATTACATCATGTAGAGTGATTACATCACGCAACTTTTTTTTTTTTTTACATACGGGTGATAAATAACCATTGGGGGGGGGGTTTCAGAGAAACAGTGCACTTGATGGAGGCTGTCCAAAACTTGGCAAGCTTCCATGTGAGTGGTGAGCATGTCCTCCCCCGGTCATCCCTCACGGCCCTTCGTCTTCCGGGAACGGACATGAAAATAATTCCCAAATTAAGTTAGCGTCAGAGCCCGTGTCTTCTCGGAGGAGTCCAAGCGAAGTGTGTCGTGAAAATCCGTCGCTCCGGACCGCATCTTTCGGAACCGACCCAAAAAGTTCAGCAGTGTTCATATTGGGTGAAGCTCCGGGCCAATCAGATTTGGAGCAACAACTCATAGAAGTTTGATTTGCCCTGAAATGAGGCGCCTCGGCATGAAGAAGACTCACTTCGTTTGGATCGAGTGTGTTGTTGAGGTCGTCTCATTTCCCGGGATCTCTCTAAGGGTATAGACTCGAAGCAAATGGTTATTTTTCACCCCGTACAGGGGCATCTCGGAGGGTAATAGTGTTTGACTATATTCTACAAATGACTTGGCGAAAGTAACATTTCCGGAGAATAGTAGCCATTAAAAGTGCCACCAAGGGGCATCTAGGAGATAGTGATGCTGCTCTGTGCCTGAGCCGTTATAAAGCGTGGACTCAATTCTCCGGTGCCTCGGGGCGAGCCAGTAAAATTGCGACTTGTCTCGTGCCGGTGATGGAGATTGTTTCTGGCCGCAGGTCACTGTATTAAATGGCTGCTGTTCTGTGCTGCCGTGCCACCCATCACAGCGGTGATCCCAATGCAGAGGAGACGGTAACACATCATTATGTGACGCCAGACTGTTATGAAGTGCCTATTGGCCGTGAGATGGCCCTCCAGCGTTAAACACTCACACATGCGTATGTGGGCAGAACACACAGCGTGTGCAGGAACCACCGTCTCTTCTGTATCCCACGCCAAATCTCACCCACTACCACCTCCCCTATCATCCTCAACAAGTCCATCTGATCCACTGCACCATTCCATCACCCGCCATCAATCTGACCCGCCACTACCGTCCATTTACCCCCAGTGCATCTGACCCACCACTGCCTTCCATTACCCCCAGTTCATCCGACCCACCACTGCCATCCATTACCCCCAGTTCATCCGACCCACCACTACCATCCATTAACCCCAGTGCATCTGACCCACCACTGCCTTGCATTATGCCCAGTTCATCTGACCCACCACTGATGTCCATTACATCCACCTTCTCTCATTGACCTCAATCAGCTTCACCCTCCCCTTGCACACGCTGGTGCTGCCTTGGGCTCCATTTTTGGGTCATTTCACGTTTGTCTTGTATTTGGCACAGATTTGCGTCGTGCTGCAGGTGCCACCACTCGCAGCAATGTCACCAAGTTCTGCTCTGTTACACGGTATTGCGCATGCAAAGCCAGTGCCACGACCCAGCTGTCAGTATACTCTTTGGGACACCCGTCATTGGGCAAGTCCTGGGATTGCACTGAAGCAAACTGGGACAGTTGGTGAGCGTGACCCAACATGCCAATTACTGCACCAAGACCCACCTGTCCTCTGGCAGCAAACCCTGTGAAGTTGTCATGCCAGCTGCAGTGGACTACAACTCTCATCATGTCAAATTTGCTGATGAATAATGTCACTCCAAATGCTGTAGCCTACGACTACCATGATTGTCAGGCAGCCATAGTCAGGGGTCTTTGTCCCTTACAGTTGTAGAATTCTGTGACCTAAACTGACCTATAGACCAGGTATTAGCCCTTAACAAAGATGGAGGATCTGCCTTCCCCATACTAGTCACGTGGAGTCAGAGCGCTTCCTGGCTGGATCTGCCCAGCCCCGCGCTGCCATTGGTTTCTGCAACCCATAGGGTGGAGTCACAAGGGAGGCGGTTAAATGGGCTGTCAGTCACCGGTTCTGCGCGCAGTGATTGGTGCTCTGCTCGTTGTTTCCGGCCGTTGGCTGGTTCCAGGATGGCTTCCTGTGTGTGCTAGCTGCGGGCTGAGCTTCCCGGTACTTAAGGGCCCAGCAACCCCATGCACCCCAGTATTAGCCTCTAGTTACCTCGCGATTCTCGTCACCATGCAGTAGGACCGCCAGCTGCCCCTAAGAGGCCCACACCGAGGCATTTAACCTCAGTACCCCAAAATACCCCTTTCCTCCGGTGACCCTGTCCCCAATCACCATGGTATAGTTATCCCGAAGCCCACCCGCCCTATAATAATCTCAGGGACCCCCAACTTCCCCAGCCTTTTACCCCCTCACCCCTGCCCATCCCAATATACCACTGTTATACTACTAACAGCCCCAGGGCCAAGTCATACACAGGGGCCCTTTAGGCCTTGGGGCATTTATATAATTTTGGGGCAACTGCCCTATTTATGACTTATAGTTTGCGTTGTTTCCCTAAACTTCCCCATATCATAGTAAATATTTCTGGGGACCCCCGGGAGCTCAGCTGCCACCGGCCAGCCGTCTGTCCCAGTCCCCTTTTTCCTGACGCGTTTCACTCGCCGACGCACCCACCGACATGGAGCCGAAATCTAAAGGGAGGCTGCTGGTGTCCACCAGTCTGGATGCCAAGGACGAGCTGGAAGAGGTAATACGTCCCCCCCCATTCCTGCTGGGGCCCCCCTATCCAAAATGGGCTTTCTAAGGAGATGACGGGATAACGTGGCTTTCAGTGATAGGGCTTCCCCGGCTGTTGGGACTCGCAGTCATTACCGCCACAAAGTGTTTTAGAGAATTCTGAATGACCTAAGTGAGAAAATGCGCAGCCTCTGCCTTAGATTACTCTATTATATATAGTGCCTATATCAGGCTTAGTTCATGTAGATCAACTCCCATAATCCTCAGCCAACAGAAAGCAATGGCAGATGAGCCTCAAAGGGGTGCTACGATCTGGCAGCGATCTCATTCCTCCGCTTTGTTGTATCTGGTGGTCTTTGACTGACTGATACAATGTAGCCAAAGACCACTGAGATACAATGTAGCCAAAGACCACTGAGATACAATGTAGCCAGACACTGTACAATCACACTGTAGCCAATGTGACCCTTTACGTGAGAAACATCACAGCGGGAGAGCTGCAGTAAAAGATATAACCCAATAAACCCCAAAATGCTAAAAAAAAACTAGAAGATGCGGCTCGCGATTCACATCCCGATTACCAATAAAACTTCTAAGTGTCGTTAAAAATCTGAAAAGCAGAGACGTCTGAGGATGCGCGTCAGGCGGTGCGCCTTCTAGTTGCTTTACGTGAAGAGCGTGCCGTTAAGCGGGTCGGGCACAGATCGGCCGTCCGGTGGGTTTCGAGTGACGGCGCTCACTGTCGTGTCAGACGCCACAGACGTTTCACGAGTCGCTGCGATGATGAGACTGTGAGGCCAGGCGCCAGTCTGCGGGACCTAACTATCCGTTATCTGCGAGGAGATCCTGAAAGCCGGGCCGGTTCAGGCTGGATGGGGCTTTGGTGCTGTGTGACCGCGACGGCATTATCTGTAACCGAACGCCTGCGACTCTCGGAGAATGGCGAGCTAAGGCACCTCTCCTCCCTAATGCCATTTTTGCCCCTGCTGATCTGGTGTGTGGGGCAGTTAGTAGGTGTAGGGTGGCACGTGGTGTAAATGCCCAGAGGTGTTCCCTGGTATGGTTTTTGGAGGGCTTATCAGGATATCTAGGGCAGATCGTCATGAAATCAGAGGCTCGGCACAGGTGCATAGAGCGGCCGCTGCCCCCCACGCCATCTGTATCCCCCAAACACTTACATACTGGCAGCAAATCCGAGCCCGGCGGAGGGGATGACATCATCGTCAGGGGATCTGAGATCACATGCTGCCAACATGAGGCAATCCCCTGTGCGTTTTGCCGGCTCCCGGTGCGTTTCACGGGAGGATTTTCTAAATGCCCTGAATACAGACAGACGTGTAGCATTTGCAATAGCTTAGGTTGTACCCCCACCCGGTGCTGTCTTGTCCGCGGCGGCCCCCTATTTCCCAGGTTAAATATATTTTGCCTTCAGTGCTGGGGTATCCTTTAACACGTTGCGTGCCGTGGAGGTGGTCAGGGGCATTTCTCCTCTTTTGCTGTGAAAGCATTAGTCGTGCAAACTGGGGGGGGGGGTTTTGCTTCTCTCCTTCTTTTCTTTTTTTTTTCTGTGTATTTTAATTTATTTCCGTTCTCTTTAGTGCCGAAGCGACAGTAAATTGCTTTGAAGGTACATTTTGTCGGGCGGGCGGCCGTTTCATGCCTTTCGCTGTAATGGGGATTCTGAGCAGAGCTGTTACATCCCATTAAAACGCTCTTCAGAAAATTGCCTCGTCTGGTCCCAGGCAGTTTATTTTTTTAATCGGGTGACCCCTGTGAACCCCCCCGCCTTTATTTAATCCTGTCGGGGTGGCAGGGCGCAACGCGGTGGGCAGGGGGCCGTAACAGGACCCTCTCTTACCAGGGCAGGAGTGAATCCTTCCTTCCTTAACTCCCCCAGCCTTCCTGCAATCCATTTAC
The DNA here is from genome assembly GCA_009364415.1 of Spea multiplicata. Taxonomy (NCBI): domain Eukaryota; kingdom Metazoa; phylum Chordata; class Amphibia; order Anura; family Pelobatidae; genus Spea; species Spea multiplicata. The sequence goes on from VKOC01016379.1 coordinate 26,196, forward strand.
ATTATGAGAAGCACGGTGGCCGGGGGCATTATGGTGGCCGGGGGCATTGCGGCGGCCCCGGGGCAGATAGATCACATCCTTTCCCTCGACTGTCAGGAGGTAGCTGCGGAGTTGAGCCATTAACCCCTGAGGTCCTTGTTAATGCCCCTCCGGGTCAGGTTACGAGCCGCCGGCCGATACGGCTGAGCCGGGTTCGCTGCGGTTTCTGTGAGGTGCTGCTCAGTTTGAATGAAGCCAACAGATTTATATAGCACCACCATATTCTGTAGCGCTGCATTATTATTATTTATTATATTTGTTACTATTTTTTTTTTATGCCCTTTTTAAAGCTGCTGTTCCACCGGTTCTGCTGAGCTCAACTAATAACTATTGGAAATACTGCCGGAGGCCCAAATCCGACCCAGAAATCATTCTTTAATCATGTTACATCTTACAATGTTTTTTTTTTTAGGGAATGCTTAATTCTCTTGTTGTTGCCATGGAAACTGTAAAAGCGCTTAAAGTTTGAAAGAATGAAATGTCAGAGCGGTTAAGGGTTATTTGCTTAACGCGCTAAAGAGGGCAATTTGTTTGGTCGTTGTGAGCGGAACAGAACATTTTAAGCAAGGAATAAAATCCACTTTTAATAAACATTTTTTTTGTCCAAATGGGAATTTCTCGCCTGTTAACCCCTCGTGTGTCGAGGTGCCAGCTGGCCGCGTCTTCGCCGATGTTTCCTGGTGGATTCCAGCTGTTCCTTGCAGCGTTTCTGTCCTTGGCTTCTCCCCGACTCCGAGCCCTTAATGAAAATCGTCTGTATTGCCTGTTCTGTGATTAATTCTGACTATTGTTCTCTTCCCAGCGAGAGCTCGGGGACCGCTAAAGAAATGTATGATGCGTGCGGGACAGAGCGCGTGCCAGCGTGTGCGCAGAGCTTTGCACCTAGGCGATAGTCTGCAGAACGCCCGGAGTTTTATTTTGCACGTTGGAATATGTACCCCAATAAATCGGGGTCTGAGCCGTGAAGGTGGCGGTGCCCACTTCTCCCCGAGGCCGTGTGATGTACTTGGTTCCGATGCCTAATTCTATGTGACTGATCGCTTGTGTTTCCAGTTGGGTGATGGCGGCCCGTGTGGCATCATCGAATCTCTTTGTAGTTCCGCGCAGGGCCCGGAGGACCCGTTGGGCTTAAGATTTGGATCCAGCTCAAAGGGAATGTGTAATTCCTCGCGTCGTCGTCATCTCAGGTCTGAACTCCTGGAGCTGGCAGATAATGAGCTGGATTTTTTTTTAACCCCTCGCGCCCTGCCGGCGAGGGGCCGCTGGGGCTCATCCGGTGTCGGCGCGCGCTCTGTGCAGGTTTAGGATCTCAGAGACCCCTTTTCGGGGCCTGGGTTGCAGGACCCAGCTGGTCTCTGCTGGGGCAGTTATTTTGTGGAAAGTGTTAATGTTCAGTTTATTTGCCCCGGGGCTCAAAGTGATTTGCCAAGAGCAGGGTAAAAAGCTTTGGGCCCCAGGGGCAGTGCCGCAGGAAGGGCCCCTTCTCTGGGTTCCCGGCTTTTGGTCTCTTGCAGTCTTTCTTCTTTCCTTCTGCTTTGTTCTTCATTCCCCCTTTTTTTTTTGCTGACATATTTCTTCGCTTTTTTATCCTTTTTATTTTTTTTTCATCACTCTTCTGCTTTTTCATTCTCCTTTCTGTTTCCTATTTTGCTCCCCTCCACACGCATGGACTTGAACATAGAAATACACACACACCTACATGCATTATCCCCTGATGGCTGAGAAGGGGTTAATTTTCAGCGAGCGCTGCTAGGATTAAGGAGAGCCGCCCCAACATGACCCCCCCCCACTGGTGGGAGCCTCTTCTTTGCATCCACTACCCTCTCAGTGAGGTTTGTGGCATTCTGTTTTTGGGTGGCATCTCCCACGAGGATCGGCTTGCTGGGTGTTATAGACACTCAGCGTTAGTCGTGATTGTATTAGAGTGCGTTCCTGCGATGGGTTTACAACGAGACCTCATGGCTGACAGCGAGAGGGAAGTTACCGCCATCATATTAACCCTTTGTGCCTGTCATTCCAGAAGCTGGAGCGCTGCATGAGTTTGGTGACCTCAATGACTACCGGCATGTCAGAGCGGGAGGCAAACGACGCACTTAATGCTTATGTAAGTATGTTGGCCCCAGGAAGCGGCCCTCTCTCTGCTGCATGAGCGGACTCTCAGTGACGAGATTTAAGTTTGGGGTCCCAGTTCTGCCGGTGACTGACAATGGGTTTTGGGGGTCCGTTGATCGTGATATGCGGTTCTTCGTGTGTTTTAGGTTTGCAAAGGGCCGTCTCAGCATGAAGAAGTGTGCCTTGGCCTCTTCACGTTGGTCTTGACTGAACCTGCACAGGCGCAAAAGGTAAGATCATCTGGGACAAGGGGTGCAGGTTCCATGGCCGGTCAGTGCTGGAGACAGATGATGGGGGCTCCCTGGCTGGTCAGTGCAGGGGGCAGGTAATAAGTGGGCTCCTTGGCCGGTCAGCGCAGGGGGCAGGTAATATGGAAGTTCCTTGGCTGGTCAGTGCTGGAGGCAGGTAATATGGGAGTTCCTTGGCTGGTCAGTGCTGGAAGCAAGTCATTTGGGAGTTAAAGTGGTTTTTCCCATCTCTGATGGGAGTCTGCGCTCCCCCCTCCCCCAGCTGCCAGGCTTATTATTGCAGCGCTCGGGGAGGTGCCCTCCGATATTTCGGGAAACTTTAAGCAAACACGTTCTCTGTGGGAAAGGGCCCGACCTTTGGCTGCGATGTTGTTTTGTTTCCTTGTAGCTGGCATTTTTGCGGGTAATTATAATTACAGGGACGATGTCACACTGAGCACGGCCTGGCCCCCTCTCCCAATGAAACATTGCACACCCAGCAGAATTAGACTGTCAGCTCTGCAGCCAAGCTCACCACCGGGAATGTTATGGACACAGGCACAGTGGGCTTTAACCCTTTGTACATCTTCTTTGAAAGCTTTGTTTCCTTTCAGGGGAGTGGTTCAGTTTAGCTTTTTAACCCCGTGTTGCGGGGGCTGCTGTAAAGGGTTAGGAGCCTCCTGAGCTATATGTATTTGGAGTTAAATCTACAGCCGTTCTCTAAACAGTTGTTACGAGCTGAGGGGGAGCGTCTAACGAGGCAGCTGCGGTCTGCGAGCGGAGCGGAGACACTTTCAAAAAGCTAATTAGTTCCTTTAAAGAAGTGTCGTTCGTGATCAATGATTGAGCGGACGCCGGGCAGAGCCGGAGCTGCTAACGAGAGGCTAATTATTTGGGGGTGTCTCTGGAGTACTGGAGTGTAGTGCAGGGAGCTTATATCTGGGAGCCAGCCCAAATAAACACACATGGTAACACATATATACACACGCACACGGTAACACACTTACACATACTTACACTCGCACACGGTAACACACTCACACACACCCCTTAAGACACAATCTTCCCAGTCTCAGTAAATAATTGCCCCCGGTGGGTAGGTAAGGGTCCTGTTCCTGCGCATGTCACGGAGCCGTGTAATTAGATCTGTCACTGTGATGCAGGATATGCGCTCTCGCTGTCCTGTATCTGTCACGCTCGCACGCCTGCTCCTCTCCGGCCTGACCCCCCGATTAACCCTCTTCCCTGCTCCAGCTTTGTGCCCGGCTCGGCTCGGCTTGAGGTGGGGGATGTCTAACATTCAGCATTATATTAGGAGGTGATTTCCACGGCTTTCCCTCTGACAGCTCGTTGGCTTTGAAGGGGACGTTAGTCAGTTAGGTAGTTCTCTGGACCACAGAGCTTACCATCTAACCCTCCAGCCTCCCTCTGTCTCCTCAGTGTTACCGCGATCTGGGCCTCGTTAGCAGAGACGGCATGAACATCGTGTTAAACAAGATCAACCAGCTGCTAATGGAGAAATACCTGAAACTACTGGATGTGTGCCGGACACAGGTATGGGGGGTTTGCTCAGGGGTATCCGGCTGCGGGGATGGTATTTGCTCAGGGGGTATCCGGATGTGGGGCATGTTTGCTCGGGGGGGTATTTAGGTGCGGGGTCTGTTAGTAACCTGCGGCTTTGTGCCCCTGCAGCTGGTTTGGTTGGTGCGGGAGCTGGTGAAGAGTGCGGTGTTGGGAGCAGATGGCGTGTGTATGACCTTTATGAAGCAGATTGCAGGTAAGGATTACCAATCACAGGCCAGCGCTGCCTGGTGGGGAGGGGTTATAGAGCATAAAGGGCGGGTACATTAATCCATCCATAATCCGCTAATGTGATATATGACATAAGAACTTGGCGGGTATTTAATTACCTCATCCAAATCTGCTTCTCTGCTGGCTGGAGCAGACACGCGCCCACTACCACTGCACTGGGGTGTGTGTGATTACCTCTCAATCTTTCCTCTCTCGTCTCTCCTTCCCCTGTTGTTTGCCCTCCATCTCCCTGTGTGACCCCCCGCAGGTGGCGATATATCAGCTAAGAACCTATGGCTGGCGGAGAGCGTGCTGGATATACTGACGGAGCAGAGGTAAGAGGCCGCTTGTGGTTAAAGCTCGTTTTCATTAACGTCTCTGCCTGAGAGTCTTTAATGGGCCCCGTTGCCTAAACGGTGCAAGGTCCCACCTCAACAATGCAGCAGCAGGGATATGCTGATAAATAGAGATCATTGCTTCCCTCGGTCCTCTGACATCACCGGCTGACCCCCGTATGCAAATGATGGATCCTTGCATTTGCAACATCACGCCGGGTTATTATCTGCCACGCGGGGTGATTTGTCGCTTCCGATACCTGTCCGGGGCAAGCGGCTGTCCCAGCGGAACATTCTGGAAGGAAACCGTCAGTAAATACAGGAACTGGCTTTTGTTTGCCTGAAGCACACACTGTGCCGCCGGCTGTAAACGCGCCTCATTATGTCGTTTAGTGTAATTTAAGGAAATTTTGTAGTTTCGCCATCGGGGAAAACCCTTCTTGATCTCCGTGTCTGGCCCCTTCCTAAGACATGATGGTTGGGGGCCGGGTATAACAGCCCCATCCCCGAGACCCATTACCCTCACCCTCGGGTTTAACCCTTTCTTCCCCTCCATTTGGAGGTTCTGGGCATTGACACGGGTCTTTAGGTTTTGGGGTAAATCCAGTGCTTTTGGGTGATTATTTCTTTCCATCTTTAGGGAGTGGGTAATGAAGAGCGGTATCCTGATTGCCATGTCTGTGTACACCTACCTACGGCTGATTGTGGACCACCACGGGACCCCCCAGCTCCTGACCCTGAGGCAGAAAGAAGTGGATTTCTGTGTCATGCTCCTGAGGGAACGGGTAAGCTGAGCTGACCGCCAGCCTTCTAGCACCCCTGTTCGCTGTGTTCTTTCTGCACAGTAGGGTTAGAGTGTCGGTCACCAACACATCGGTTTCTCAGGATTTTTTTCCCCTTTTCTCTCCTGCCCTTTAACATACTTACATACGTACCCGTTCCTTCCATCTGGCCCCCAGTTCATGGACTGCTTTATGATCGGCCGGGACCTGGTCCGCCTCCTGCAGAACGTCGCTCGCATCTCGGAGTTTGATCTGCTTTGGAAGGATATGCTGCACAATCCGCAGGTCCTAAGCCCGCAGTTTACAGGTACCCGTATAACCACTCCAGGGAAGGATACGTTGCGTTTTTTTCCCCCCTTTACCGCACCGGCTGGAGGTCGGATCTGTGAAGTAGTAGTGCCTGTTTTCCTGCTAGTCCTCAGCTGCAGCTCATTGGCCGCGGTTTTGTCAGAAATGTGAATGGCGGAGTGTGAAGCCTGACGCGCGCCCTCTCCTCAGACGTGGAGTCTAATTAGTTCCTGGCTGTCTCTCCTGTGCCAGGCACCGGGGAACATCTATTTATAGCTTCTCTTTTCCTCGCTAATCGCAGCGTCTCTCTCGTCGCTGCCGCTTGTCAGGTGCTGCTCCTCGTTCCTTATAGAGATAACCCACGAGCCTCTGCTGCTGCGACACGAGACCCCGAATCCCATTACAGCCATCTACAGAGCCCCTTAAACACCGCCGTCTCCCAACAGCAGAGCCCCCTCCAACCCCAGGCTCTCGGTATACCACCAGCAGAGCCCCCTCCAACCCCAGGCTCTCGGTATACCACCAGCAGAGCCCCCTCCAACCCCAGGCTCTCGGTATACCACCAGCAGAGCCCCCCTCAACCCCAGGCTCTCGGTATTACCACCAGCAAAGCCCCCTCCAACCCCAGGCTCTCGGTTATACCACCAGCAGCAGCCCCTCCAAACCCCAGGCTCCGGTATACCACCAGCAGAGCCCCCTTCCAACCCAGGCTTCGGGTATTACACCAGCAGACCCCCTCAACCCAGGCTCTCGGTATACCACCAGCAGAGCCCCCTCCACCTCAGGCTCATCGGTACACCACCACAGAGCCCCTCCACCCCAGGCTCTCCGTTACACCACCAGCAGAAGCCCGCCTCTCCAACCTCCAGGCTCCTCGTATTACCACCAGCAGAGCCCCCTCCACCATCCCGGCTCTTCCCGCTGGCTATTACCACCAGCAAGCCCCCTCCAAAACCCCGGCTCTCGGTATTAACCACCAGCAGAGCCCCCTCCAACCCCCCAGAGAGTAACTCCAGGAGCAGCCGCCACCCCTGGGCCATTACCTCTAACAGCCTGGCTTTCTCGCCTTGTCTCAGACGGCCCTCTGCTCGTACCCCAAGCCTCTGGTCACATAACACAAGATAGGAACGTGTGGGGAGAGGGAAAGGACATTAAACTTTGGGGTCAGACAGTTGCGGGGGGTCCTTGGTCATGGGCCGTGGGCTGCCTTACAGGGGTTGCTGTCTTCTCTCCAACAGGAATCCTGCAGCTCTTACAATCTCGCACCTCACGCAAATTCTTGGCTTGCCGCTTAACCCCAGACATGGAAACCAAGCTTCTATTCATGACGTCGAGGGTACGTACAGAAAGTATAAGTATGTAGGGGTCTCGTAACGAGAGCTCTGTTACACACCGTGCACGGTCTCCTCCGAGGGCCGGCATATACATGTCTCCTAATGAAAACTCCTTATTAGCTGCAGGGCACAGTCTCCTGCCTCGGGTGCTTTATATATTTATAACAACGCTGGTACCCATTCCAAGCTCGACATTACATGGTCAGGCTGCTCCTGTCTTCATTAGGAGCAGCCATAATCTCCCGGCTTCACACCTCGATCCCAGTTTACCCCCATTGTATTGGGATGAATAGTCTTTGCAGGAATCCCTCTCCCAGTCGCTGAGGCGGAAGCCCCTGTGCATTAAACTACTTGCTACTGATATGTAAAACCATCCGTGTTACTGACCGGTGATGGTCGTTGGGGATTTTTGTCATCCAGACAGATCGGGGGGTGCTGACTCCTCAGGGAGGTTGTAGTAGGTCCAAGTGGGAAATGCTGTGTTCAGTTACCCTAATGTCTGTCTGTCTGTCTCTATCCCCACAGGTGCGCTTCGGGCAGCAGAAGAGATATCAGGACTGGTTTCAGCGGCAGTATCTGTCCACGCCTGACAGTCAGTCCCTGCGCTGTGACCTCATCCGTTACATCTGCGGGGTGGTGCACCCATCCAACGAGGTGTTGAGTTCTGACATCCTGCCTCGGTGGGCCATCATCGGCTGGCTACTAACCACCTGCACGGTAGGCGTACCACATCGGCGGGGGCTTCAGCGGTGACCCGATTAGTGTGTCTTTATACGGGGTATGGAGGAGTGATCTGCCTGAAAGTATTATGTGGAGGCTCCAGGGATGTCTGTAGTAGCCTCTGTGCAGTGCAGGGGGTGTCTGGGTGGCCAAGATGCCCCATGCCGGGTCCAGCGTCAGGAGGCCCTGTTTATTTGCTCAGTTGGCAGTGGTATCCCTAACTTGCCTTGTCCCATCTCTTGCAGTCCAATGTTGCCGCGTCCAACGCCAAGCTGGCTCTGTTTTATGATTGGCTCTTCTTCAGTCCGGAGAAAGACAGTATCATGAACATCGGTAAGGTTTCCTGGTGCCTATTGGAGTATCTCTGTGCTGAGCTACTCCAATAGTTGGGACCCCCAGCAACTGTCCGTAGCGTAATCTATTTTGCCAGTTTGCTAGATATCCGAAAAACTAGTACCCACCCCCCCTTGTACCAGCACATTGATGTTATGTATTGGGGGGGGTCTGATGCCCCTTTAAGTTTGATGGACTGCTGCTTTGGTTGAGATGTGCGCTCTCTCCCTCGTTTCTCTCCCACGTCTCTTATCTGTGCTGTCCCTTATCTGCCATCCTTCACCTCTGCCTGGCAGCCTCTCTGATCCTCCCGGTATCCTTCACCCGGGCATTCCTCCGCGCGTGTGATGTGTGCCGGGGAGTCAGCCAGGCGGTGTAAATCACACGCGTGTCGTGTCTGGGGACAGGCCGGCCCAACTAACCAGAACTAAGGGCCAGTAGAGCAAGGATTAAGAATGCACACGCGGGTCATCAGGGGCCGCGTATGGCGCTGTTAACCAGCTAGTATTGCACAGAATAGATTTACATGTTCTGCCGGGTAGCGCGTTGGTTCTGTGAATGGTTTAGAGTACCCTTGGCAGATGGAGGCTTTTACCGGCTGTCGATTAGCCGATGCATGCTGTCAGCGCTCACTATTACCCCGTGTGACTGCCGAGGCTGGAGACTCCCTCCCATAACGCGCCTTTGTAATTAGAATTCTGTGCGTATCTATTGTTTCCTTTATTGTGTTAATAAGTAGAGATCCTCGTCCGTACCCGCATTAACCGGCTGGCGCTTTCTCTCTGCAGAGCCGGCCATCCTGGTGATGCACCACTCGATGAAACCGCATCCCGCCATCACCGCCACCCTGCTGGATTTCATGTGCCGGGTAAGAGATCCGGTCCTGTCCGTCACCACCTGACGGGCAGCTGAGAACCTGGAAGTTAATTTGGTGGTGTTGGGGGCAACGGGGAGGGAGAAAGCTTGGCATGGCTTGCCGTATTTGCTAGAGAGTGGAGTTATTACAGGTAGCGAGATTTAAGGCCAGGGACGCTGAATAATACATGCGGCGTTAATGAAGCCATCTGCTCACACGGAGTCTGTGTATTCGCGAGGTCTCTGGAGAGCGTCACATAGCCGAGCGCACCGTGTCTGCGACGTGGCCCTGAAACACAATTAGAATGGGATTGAGTTAAACAAATTGGCGTGCAGATGGGAATACATGACGCTCCGGACACAGGGCTCTCCGTGATCAGGACACGGCAGAAGGGATCCTGGCGAGGCGACTGCTGGGAATTAAACCGTTCTGATAACGTCGCAGAGCGCAGGAGTTTGCTGGCGGAGCAAAAGGTCAACTTGTAGAAATGAAACAAAAATAAAACTGCAGGCTCTTGGGACAAGCGCTTGTTATTCCCACTGGCTGGAGGAAGCTCTTGAGACAGAGTGGGGAACGTGGCCTGCTACCCACCGGTAGTGGAAGGGTTAAGCGGCAAGGGAATGATTTGTAGACGTTCTGGAATTACCCGCTCAGTCTGCTGCAGTTCTTTAGCCTCTCATCTGCTGGGAGGCTGCTCCATAGATCCACCAGCTTTGCCATACATACTTGTTGGGCATGAGATATCGTAGGCGGCCTGTGCCATTACCTAGCCTGCCACCGTCATGTTACCTGGCCTGCTGGGCAGCCTAACCCCAAATACCCCCAGAGGTAGTCTGTTCCATTTTGGTTTAAATAACGTGAATTGCTCGGCTATCGGATTCGGTTACCTGGAGTAAAATGACGGTATAATTGTTGCCGGTGGCATAACTGCGTGCCGTGATTATATCTTACGCCAACCAGATGCAACGCGAAGTCATTACTCTCAGTACCTGGAGCCGATAGGCAGCACTTGGCTTTTTCTTGACTATTTTATTTTCTTCCTGTGTCAGATAATCCCCAACTTTTATCCGTCGCTGGAGGGACACGTCAGACAGGGGGTGTTCTGCTCGCTCACCCACATCATGGAGAAAAGAGTCCTGGCGTAAGTACGATGAGGGGAGATAATATGGGGGCAACTGCATTATAGTCCTTGGTCACGGGAGTCTGGCGGTGCAGAAGCTTCCCGGGGCCACAACTCTCCTAGAGCGGATTCTATCTTACATATTCCTAATGTTAAACTGGAGATCTAGTCCTAGTTACACCCATGTGACGCCACAGCTTAGTGGATCTTGCACCCCCCCTTCTTGTGCTAAATATGTTGGTATGTATGTTCTCCCTCCTTGTGGCCCTTAAGTTGGCAGGTGCGGTGTCCCCAGAATAATGGTTCCTGCTTCTGCCATCTTGTATGTGTCGTGCTTGGTTCCGCTCCTGTGCCCCGCATGCCCCAGCCGGCTCTGCGTTGTGACCGCGCGGCGTTGTGACCATGCGTTGTGTTTTCACGCAGGCACCTGGCCCCTCTGTTTCACAATCCAAAACTGGACAAGGAACTGCGGTCGATGCTCCGAGAGAAGTTTCCAGAGTTCTGCAGCCTCCCATCTCCTGCCTCAGAAAGTAAGGGCATCACGTGAGTATGTATGCCGGTGCAGCCCCTTCCCATCAGCCTTCCCAGTCCTATCCTTTATTGTCCCTGCCCTTTATTGCCCCTGATCCGTTCCTTGGCAGTATCTGCTCCTAGCTTCTCTCTTGTTCTCGTTTTTAAATCAGACTTTTTTTCTGTCCCAATGCGTATTCTCTTGCCAACAAACTGTCTTCGCTCCCGGAGGGGGGATAATTATTTTATCCCTAAACTCATCACAGAATTATTACCGTATTTGCTCAATTATAAGATGACCCCCCAAAATTTGAAAAATTATTACGGTAATATTAATTTACACGTAAACTATTTTTCATATTTAATAAAAACTGTTTGAATTTTTTTTGTTTATTTCCTTTTATTTGCCAACCTGCCCCAGTTTTGCACATCTGCTCCCCATATATGCCTTGTATGCCGCTCTGCCCCCAGATATGCCTTATACCCCCTGTATGCCACTCTGCCTCCCTAATAAGACACTCTGCCCCCAGCAATGCATTTTAACCCCTAATGTGCCACTCTGCCTCCCAGATATGTATTTTACCTGTCTATATGACTCTCTGCCTCCAGAAAACCATTGAACCCCCCCATGCCACTCTTACCCCCCCCCCCGACTTACCAGTGCATCTCTCTAATTGTGACCCATGCTTCAGACTCCCTGGTGTCGAGTGCAGCAGCCGGTGGAGGTCTGTGCGATGCAGACCTCCCGTGCTGGTGTCCAATACTTCCGCCGGGTCTTCTATGACGGAGCACCAGCGTCACATGACCTTCCGCCGGGGCTTCTATGGTGGAGCACCGGAAGGGCCGGCAGCAGCGAAGGTTGTCTGTGCGCATCCTGCAAACGTTCACCGGCAGCAGCACAAGTTGCCAGAGAGGAGGATCCAGGTCCTCTGCAGCGCTGCGGGGATCTGGATCTTAGTCTTGTAGTCAGACCTCTATGTGACGTCTGATTAAAAGACGACTCCGATTATAAGACGAGGGATATTTTTCAGAGCGTTTGCTCTGGAAAAAAACCCTTGTCTTATAATCGAGCAAATACGGTAATTTCTGGGAATTTTTTGCGGCCCCTGGCTTAAAGGGCAGAGATCTACTCGGACTGGGTAAGGGGCTGATCCCCCAACGTTTGCGTGTGAACCCCAAACACACAGGGGCCACTGTAATAATGGGGGCCGCTCTACCCAATGTGGGGGTTACCTACACGGTCTCTATTTCCTGGTACAGTAAAGGCAGAGGAGCCGGTCTCTATGGAGATGGAAAACAACATGGCGGACAAGGATGACGGTTGCTATGATAACTCAGAGGCTGCGTTCAGCGATGACGATGAGGAGGTGAACAGCAAAGGTGCTGATAAAGGTGACAAAACCTTTTTGCAACTTTTACCCCCCAGCTCCTCTCCTGTTTTGTTGCCCTTGCACACCCCCCCCCCCCCCCCCCGAGGAAGCAGCAAATCTTACCACCGTCTACCTTCAGGGAAGAAAAGGGAATTCCGCTTCCACCCGATCAAGGAGCCGATCATAGAAGAGCCGGTGGACATCACACCTTATCTGGACCAGCTGGACGAGCCGCTGAAAGAGAAAGTCCTCTCCCTGCAGAAGGAAAGGTGTGAAATGAGTTTAAAGGCGTTATCTTCTAAATATGTACCCCCGATAGTCGATCTTATACCCCGGGGCATATGTTGGAGTGAATCTCAGCCTTAAATAGCCTCCGTGTCGATCCTGTGATCTATTTAACCTATTTGTTGGTATGAGGGTCTCTTAGATGACGGATATATTCTGTATATAACTCTCCTGCCGTCTCTTTCTCCCAGCGACATGGAGGCTCAGTGCGAGGTGATGCAGGATATAGTGGAGCAGATTCTGGAGGTCAGTGCATTGGGGTATTTGTAGGTTCTCTAGGTGGGAGGCCACAGCTTGTCGTCTGTCTCACTGTCCCTTCCGCTCTCTCTGTTTAGGCCTCTTTGTCTCGCTTTCTCCTGGCCTCTCTCATCTTGCTGTCTCGCGTTTTTTCTTAGCCGCCCTGTTTTGTTGCGTCTCTCTCGCTGCGTTGCCTTTTCTCTGCCCCCCTTGTCTCGCCTTCTCTCTGCCCCCCTTGTCTCGCCTTCTCTCTGCCCCCCTTGTCTCGCCTTCTCTCTGCCCCCTTGTCTCGCCTTCTCTCTGCCCCCTTGTCTCGCCTTCTCTCGCCCCCCGCCCCTGGTCTCGCCTACTCTCGGCCCCTTGTCTCGCCTCTCGGCCCCCTTGTCTCGCCTACTCTCTGCCCCCTTGTCTCGCCTACTCTCTCTGCCCCCTTGTCTCGCCTACTCTCTGCCCCCCTTGTCTCGCCTAACTCTCTGCCCCCTTGTCTCGCCTACTCTCTGCTAACTTGTCTCGCCTGACTCTCGGTCTCGCCTACTCTCGGCCTCTCCCTTGTCTCGCCTACTCTGACGCTCTCTCTTGCTCTCTCTGGTCGCAGGATGACTTTGACTCGGAGCAGTTAGCGGTCCTCGCTTCCTGCCTCCAGGAGTTATTTAAGGCTCACTTCAGAGGAGAGGTCCTTCCGGAGGAGATTACGGAGGAGTAAGTATCTGATCCTGCCCCATCCCTGGGCTGTACGTGTGGAATACCCCTGCCATGCTGCCCCTGGCCTTTTTTCAAAGACCCGTCTGTCTATGTCTAGGAGATCCCGACAGATCAGGCGGCTGTAGTTCTATATGTGCTATATATGTGTGTCATATTTGGGGGCTCTCTGCACTTGACGAGGAGACTTGTGAGGTTAGGGATAGTTGAAGGTTTCACTGCAGTTTTGATGGCAAAATACTCCCCCTTCTGGTCACTGATGGAACTGCCACCCGCCCGGGAATAACGTTCTCCGTTTCTGGACAGGTCGTTAGAAGAGTCGGTTGGGAAGCCCCTCTACCTGATATTTAGGTGAGTGAAGACGGGCGGGATTTGTCTGTTGTACAGTTTTACTCATTTTACATAAAATGTATTGACGAGTTAAAAATTCTTTTTTAGGAACCTGATCCAGATGCAGGAGGACAGCAGCGGCTTCTCTCTACTCCTCGACCTGCTGTCTGAGCTGTACCAGAAACAGCCCAAAATCGGCTACCACCTGCTGTACTACCTGAAGGCCAGGTGAGCCGGGGGTGTCCCAGCGCCAGGACAGGAGGGCGCAGGGGCCAGGGGTGTCCGGCCAGAGGAGGGAGCAGGGGCTGTGCTGGTGTGGGAGGGGGGCCAGGTTCGGAGTCTAGGTGGCCGTCTGCCCATTATCTGTTGCCCCTATGGATCTGTGTTCCGGGGTACTAATGCTTTATGTATCCTCCTCATTATCGCTCTGATCTTAATGACGTCCTGCGCAGCTTCCTTTGTCCGGTCTGCTCGTTATAACTAATTAACAGCCAGATTGCCTCGTGTTAATGTGTCTCACTTTAACCTTTCCCTGCCGGACAGGCTGCCCTCTGGGTTCCTGGCAATGCCCGGCCATGCTCCTTGCCCCCCGTATCTTACTCCTGCCTTTAACCCCTTCTCTTCTCTCTCCCTGACCACTTCTCAGTAAGGCAGCGTCGGGTAAGATGAGTCTTTACGAGTCCTTTGCTCAGGCCACACAGCTCGGAGACCTACACACGTGTCTGATGATGGATATGAAGGCCTGCCAGGAAGACGATGTGCGGTTACTGTGTTACCTGACGCCCTCCATATACAGCGAGGTGAGGTTGCCGTGCCGGTTGGGTGGTCTGCATGCTGTTTATAATGGTGTATGAGGGTCTCTGTTTACCGTGCCTTGCCCTTGCAGTTTCCGGATGAGACGTTACGGAGCGGAGAGCTGCTCAATATGATTGTTGCGGTTATTGATTCTGCACAGGTAGGAGTTTGACGGTTGGATTGTAAGCTTTATAGGCTAGGCTTTTGTCCCATCCCTATACCTTCCGTAACACGTCCGTGTCCCCCTCCGCAGCTGCAGGAGCTCGTGTGCCATGTCATGATGGGCAACCTGGTGATGTTCCGGAAAGACTCTGTTTTAAACATTCTCAGTGAGTACCTCCGACCTGCTCCGTGAGCTCCCCCTCTGAATGAACCCTACCAGCCTGTGTGGGCCGTGGATGGGCCGGGGGTGAAGAACAGCCATGTGGTTGGGTCCTGTGAGGGTGTAGAAGACACATGTGTCCCTTTAAAGCTTTTCTCCTGTCGCTTGCAGTTCAGAGTCTGGATTGGGAGACGTTCGAGCAGTACTGTACTTGGCAGCTTTTCCTGGCCCATAACATCCCGCTGGAGACCATCATTCCCATCCTGCAACACCTTAAATACAAAGGTGGGTTTACGAGAAACCATCAGAGACGCTCGTAGACGTTCCGTCGCCCCGCAGATCGGCAAGCTGTAGCCCATTGGCTTTCAGAGGCTCGTAGCCTTTTGATTGCCTCCCGGGTTGTGCCGTGTATTGCGTCATCCTTTGGCTGCCTAAGGCTAGTAGTGAATGGAAGTTCTGTTTGGGGGGCTACAAAGGCGTTAATATACTCTTTCGTATTCTTGCAGAGCACCCGGAGGCGCTGTCCTGTCTCCTTTTACAGCTCCGACGAGAGAAGTAAGTTATACTGCTATTCACTGTAAGAGGGGGCATTTGTTTGCTCTGCTGCCGCTGCCTGCCGCTTTATACAGAGAGCGGGGCTCTGCTGCCGCTGCATACAGAGAGCGGGGCTCTGCTGCCGCTGCATACAGAGGGCGGGGGCTTGCTGCGTGATACGAGGGGGCTCTGCTGGCGGCTGCAGTACAGAGGGCGGGGCTCTTCTGCTTCGCTGGCATACGAAGAGGGCGGGGCTGTGCTGCGCTGGCAGTAGAGGCGGGTTCTGCGTGCTACAGAGGGCGGGGCTCTGCGTGCCGCTGCAGTACAGAGCGGGGCCTTGCTGCGCTGCATACAGAGGCGGGGCTCTTGCTGCGCTGCTACAAAGAGGGCGGGGCTCTGCTGCCGTGCAGTACAGAGGGCGGGGGTCTGCTGCCGCTGCAGTACAGGAGGGCGGGGTCGGTGCCGTGGCATACAGAGGGCGGGGCCCGGCTGCCGCTGCATACAAAGGGGGGGCCGGCTGGCCGCTGCATACAGAGGGCGGGGCTCTGCTGCCGCTGCATGCATACAGAGGGCGGGGCTCTGCTGCCGCTGCATACAGAGGGCGGGGCCCGGCTGCCGCTGCCTGTCGCTAGTAAGCACATTTATCGTGCCCTGCAAGGTCCAGTCGGGGACTTTCCGTGGGGTGTTTTTCTGATCCCCGTCTGTTCCTTCCAGGCCCACCGAGGAGATGGTGAAGATGGTTTTGAGCCGGCCCTGCCACCCAGATGATCAGTTTACTACGAGTATCCTGCGGCACTGGTGCCTGAAACACGACGACAGCCTGGCCGAGAACATCAAGTCTTTGCTCATCAAGAATAACAGTCTGCCCCGGAAACGCCAAAGGTAGGGGCCGCAGGACCGGCTGTGAATAGTGTGCAGCACCCTGCACGCTGTATACATGCTGTCATCATGCACTGGGTGGCAAAACAGGACTCCAGATGCGTGAATGTGATCTGTGAGCGCCTCCTGGTGGCCACGGCATGTAACGCAAGCCGCTCCGTCGTGTAACGCTGGCTGAATACATCGTATTAGTTGTTCCGCTGGAGTTCTCCCGGCGCTGACACCAACCCCCCCTGGTGTGCTGACGCTGTCCCCCCCCCCCCGCCCGCTGTCCATGGCATTTATATTGCTGCCTTTAGGTATGCTGCTAGGTACAAGGCGCAGTTAATGCAGCTGACACGCCGCGCATGTCTTTCTGCAGCCTCCGGAGCTCCAGCAGCAAACTGGCCCAGCTGACTCTGGAGCAGATTCTGGAACATCTGGATAACCTGCGACTGAACCTGTCCAACACCAAGCAGAACTGTGAGTGCCGGTGGGGGCCGTCGTTCCACAAGGCGGGGGGGGGGGCTAGGTCGTACCACAAGGCATTATGTGTTTAGGAGGGGCAGGTATGGCAGCTGGCATGCTATAACTTTAACCCTTCAGGGTGCCTCCCTGCCCCGGGGGTATTGGAGCAGACGGGTTCTTTCTCATCCATCGCACACAGCTACAACTCCCATGATGCTTAGTCTTAAGAGAAAAGGGGGCTTGTGGGAATGAAGCAGCCTATAGCCGACTGCTGTGCTCTGGGATATCTGCAGTGTGTATTGATCTTTAAATGTAGTGGATACCAGGAGCGGTGTCCCAGCAGTGGGCGCAGTCACTAACATCTGCCGGTTTCTCGCTAGTTTTCAGCCAGACGCCCATCCTGCAGGCTCTTCAGCACGTCCAGGCGAGCTGCGACGAGGCACACAAGATGAAGTACGTGGCACAGCGGTGAAAACCTCTCGGTTTACTGTCACTGGGGTGGAATAAGGTGGCGCGGGGCTGGGACACGGTGCTCACGTCTGTCTTTTTTTTTTTGCCGTCAGGTTCAGTGACCTCTTCTCCTTGGCGGAGGAATATGAGGACTCGACAAAGCCCCCCAAGAGCCGGCGGAAAGGCCCGATGAGCCCACGGAGCAGGAAGAACGCAGCCCAGCCCCCCAACACGGAGGAAGAGTCGGGGTCCAGCAGCGTGTCGGTAAGTAGCGCCACACTGGCTTGGGGGTAGTAGAGACAGATCCCACCGCTTGGAGCCTCCGTAATGCCACGGCTTTCATTGTTTAGGAGGAAGAGGACACAAAGCCGAAGCCCACCAAGCGGAAACGGAAGGGGTCGGCGGCCGTGGGATCGGACAGCGACTGACAGCCGGCGACGCAGGACTGCTGACAGTAGGTCAATGGCACGGGGCCCCGCGAATACGTGGATTGTGTGCCGAGGGCCCCCACCGTGAGATACGTGGCACGCGCTGGTGGCCGCTGGCTGTCGCACCCCGTGGCAGTGCTTTTTATACGGATCTTATGTGCCCCCCATGCCACTCGGACGTGCCTTGTGGGGGGCGCGAGAGACACAGGACTTCGCACGGACTCAAAGTCTCCTATTTTCTTACTGAAGTGTAAATAAAATGCGAGCGGCGTGGGCCGGCGGGGGCCGCCACGTGCCGCTGACAATTAAATGGTCTTTTTAATAAAAAAAACAAAACAAAACCCGGCAAACTGAACAGAAAACAAAAGTATTTTAAACAATAAAATGTTTTCTTGTCCCGATCCTGCGCGTCCCGCCTCTTCTCTCAGCCATGGGGAGGAATAACTGTGTGTGTCAGTGGATGATGGGGGGGTCAGTGGGGGTGTTGCACCGGTACCCCCGGTGGGGTAGCAGACGGTGTCTGCCTGCAGCTTCAGCCTGTCGGAGGCTCTATGGATAATAACCAGCCATGCGCCACTCAAAGGCTCCGCCGTAGTTGGGGCCACGCGGGTAACGCCGGTAAGCGCTGCCGTTAGAAGCCTTGCTGTATTGGCAGACGCCCCGCGTGGGTGGTTACCGGTGGCGGTTGGCGAGGTCCGTGTACACAGAAGTACGGTATGTTTATATGAGGGGTAGTTTGTGGCTGCAGCCTGTGTAGGGAGGTTAAGGAGCGAGGGGGGCCCCTGTGGCGTGGTGGGGCCCCCCGTGTGGGGATGTTTGGTGTGGTCCAGGTGATTGTTACAGCCGCTGGCTGAGGGTGATAGGAATTGGAGTCCTCCCCAGGAAGGGGGGGTTGGCGCTCAGCCCCGGGGCAGGGAGGAGGCGCCTATCCCTGCCGGCTGCAGGATCCCGGCTCGTCCCGCTGTCTCTACCGGCTCTCTTTCTCTGGTCCCGGGATGGCTCTCTGGCTGGTGGCGGGCTCGGTGCTGGCCGGGGCGCTGCTGCTCGTGTCCCCGGCCGCCGGGGTGGCGATGCTGGCCGGGCTGGCCGTGTGGCCCCTGCTGGGCCGAGTGGGGCCCCTGGTGCAGGACGCGCGGTTCGCGATGCGGGCGGCCCGGTGAAGCGGCAGGTACGCGGGTGGATGGCCTCCGGGGCCCGGTCCCTGCCCGAGTTGTTTGAGTTGCGAGCCCGGAGTCAGCCCGAGAGACCCTTCCTCCGCTACCGGGAGCAGACTTTGAGCTACGGAGAACTGGAAGCCCGGAGCAATCGAGCAGCCGCCGCCATGAGAGGAGCCCTAAACCCCGGAGACACTGTGGCCCTGCTCCTGGGCAACGAGCCCCGATTCCTGAGCGCCTGGTTCGGCCTCGCCAAGCTGGGAGCGGTGGTCGCCTTCCTGAACTGCAACGTCCGGAGAGGGGCCCTGAGCCACTGCCTAAGAGCCAGCGGGGCCCGGGGACTCATTACCAGCCAGGGTACGAAGGGGCGCAATAGGCGGGGATGGGTCACACGGTGGAATAAAGGGGTATTAGGGAGAATGGGGGTCACAGAGCGGAATAAAGGGGTGTTAGGGAGGATGGGGGTATAGGGGGGAATAAAGAGGTATTAGGGAGAAATGGGGGTCACAGAGTGGAATAAAGGGGTGTTAGGGAGGATGGGGGTATAGGGGGGAATAAAGAGGTATTAGGGAGAATGGGGGTCACAGAGTGGAATAAAGGGGTATTGAGGGAGAATGGGCACAGGGTGGAAGACGGGGTAATAAGGGAGAATGGGGTATAGGGTGGAATAAAGGGGTGTTTAGGGAGGATGGGGGCACAGGGTGTAATAAAGGGGTATTGAGGGAAAATGGGGGGCCACAGGGTGTAATAAAGGGGTATTAGGGGGAATGGGGGTCACAGAGTGGAATAAAGGGATATTGAGGCAGAATGAGCGGTATAGGGTGGAATAAAGGGATATTAAGGGAGAATGGGGTCCCAGGGTGAAATAAAGGGGTATTAGGGAGAATAGGGGGTCACAGGTGGAATAAGGGGTATTAGGGAGGATGAGGGGTGTCAGGGTAGGCACGGGGTAAGGCAGATCACATGCGTAAAATTGGGAAGTACCAGTTGATAAAGTGGCTATTAATGGGGGGGGGGGCACTGCTTGCACAGGGGGTAACGGTAGGGTGTTGAAGGGGCTGCCTCTCATGATCCTCTTCCCCATAGAGCTGTTTGAAGCCGTCCAGGAGATTCTGCCCGAACTGCGGGGGATGGGGATAAAGATCTGGGTCATGGGCCCCGGGGAATACCCCGAAGATGTCGGGAACCTTCAGAAAATGATGGACGAGACCTCAGAGGCTGAGCCTTCTTCCCAGCCGAGGGTGCCAAGAAACCCAACGGACACCGCCATCTGTATCTTCACCTCCGGCACCACAGGTCCGCCAGCACCCAGTGTTACCAGAAATGGACTAATGTAGCGCCGTCATATGCCACAGCGTGGTACGACGTCACTGCCTACCTCCTGTGGCCATGACGGTGCCCTTTCTTGTTGCCTCTTTTTAGGGTTACCGAAAGCGGCTCGGATCAGCCACCTGAAAACCCTGATGTGCTGCGCCTTCTACCAGCTGTGCTCGGCACACTCTGATGACATCATCTACATGTCACTGCCCCTCTATCACAAGTCTGGAGCCCTACTGGGCGTCGGGGGCTGCATCGGTATCGGTGAGTGTTCAGTGATGCTGCCGAGCCCTCCGGTCGCTCGGTGTTGGGCATTAGGTGATGTCTGCGTTCCCGGTGCCGTGTACGTCGTTCATGGTTTTTCCTCCCCAATCAGGAGCTTCGCTTGTACTGAAGGAACGATTCTCCGCCAGCCAGTTCTGGAGCGATTGCCGTAAATATAACGTGACTGTGTTTCAGTACATCGGGGAGCTGTGTCGGTACCTAACCAACCAGCCACAGGTAAGGCTCTTTACACCTGCTTGTAGCGTGCCCTCTGTGGCCCCTATCCCTGCCTTTATTCTTGGACCCCGTGGTAGTGACGCTCTCCCGTTCAGTGTGCGGACGAGGTCGGGCACCGGGTGCGTCTGGCCGCCGGCAGCGGGCTCCGTCCGGACGTGTGGCGGGAATTCAGCCGACGATTTGGTAAAATTCGGATCTTCGAGACGTACGGAATGACGGAATTCAACATCAGCTTCTTCAACTACACGGGCTCCCCGGGGGCAGTGGGAAGGGGCAGCTTCCTGTACAAGGTAGGGTTTGGCAAAGGGGTATGACTACGGCACCTATGACACCGATGGCCCCAGGGTGTAACTGCCCCCTTTTTATGTCTTCTCAGCAATTCTGCCCCTTCGATCTGGTCAAGTTTAACACAGTGGAGGATGAGCCCGTGAGGGACGCGCATGGACGGTGTCAGAGAGTCGTGGCAGGTCTGAGGCACATTGGGGGGTATCTGGGATCCACGTCCCCCATTCCCATAACACTTGTGTCCCTCTAGTTTTTGTCTCGGCTCGTTCAGCCTGTGGCTGTTATTTTCCTTCTAGTTATGCTGTTGCATTTGTAAAGTGCCGAGTACACCGGGTGATGCTGTATATAGCTCTTGGGGTTCTTATCGTGGTTGATGCTTTCTGGGCTGTTTGTGCAGCTGCCCTCATGCTCTTGTGTCTCTGCAGGAGAGACGGGGCTTCTCATCTCTCCAGTTACCCCCATGTCACCCTTCCTGGGGTATGTGGGCAGCCGAGAGCTCTCTGAGAAGAAGCTGCTAAGGGATGTTTTCCGGGCCGGCGACTGCTTCTTCAATACAGGAGACCTGATGATGCAGGATGAGTTGGGCTTCGTGTACTTCCGGGACCGCACTGGAGACACCTTCAGGTACTGAGCACGTGGAGGTCACCTTTTCCTGCCTGTGACACAGCCCTGTCCCTGACACAGCCTCCCTGCCCAGTCCCTGACACAGCCTCCCTGCCCAGTCCCTGCCACAGCCTCCCTGCCCCGTCTTCTGCACAGCCGCCTTGCCATCCCTGACAACAGCCTCCCTCCCCGTCTCTGACACAGCCTCCTGCCCGTCTCTGACACAGCCTCCCTGCCCAGACTCCTGGACGACAGCCTCCCTGCCAGTCGCCTGACACAGCCTCCCTGCCCAGTCCCCTGACACAGCCTCCCTGCCCAGTCCCTGACACAGCTCCTGCCCAGTCCCTGACACATCCTGCCCTGCCAGTCCCTGACCAGCCTCCCTGCCAGTCCCTACACAGCCCCCTGCCCAGTCCACCTGACAACAGCATCCCTGCCCGTCTTGACACAAGAGCCCTCCCTGCCCAGTCCCTGACAACAGCCTCCTGCCCAGTCCCTGACACACCCTCGCGGCCCGTCCCTGACACAGCCTCCCTGCCCATGTCCCTGAAGCAAGCCTCCCTGCCCCGTCCCTGACACAGCCTCCCTGCCCAGTCCTGACACGCCCTCCCTGCCTGTCCCTTGACACAGCCTCCTGCCCCGTCCTGACACAGCCTCCTGCCCTGTCCCTGACACCACCTCCCTGCCCCGTCCCTGACACAGCTCCCCTGCCCAGTCCCCCTGACACAGCCTCCCTGCCCCGTCTCTAACACCATTTTTGTATAATCCTATTGCAGATGGAAGGGAGAGAACGTGGCAACCACCGAGGTGTCGGAGATCCTGAGTGGGCTGTATTTCCTCCAGGAGGTCAATGTGTTTGGTGTCACGGTCCCAGGTAACAGGACCCCCTCCCCCCCCCCCCCATCTTTGCTGCCCTCATAGTTTGTGGAAGGTGAATCTTCACTTGATTTCTTTCTCCAGGACATGAGGGCCGGGCTGGCATGGCAGCTGTCACTCTGCGCCCCGGCCAAAGGCTGGACCTGGAGAGACTTTACACCCACGTAGTGGAGTCTATTCCCTCGTACGCCCGTCCACGGTTCATACGATTGATGGTGAGTCTGGGTGTCGGTTACTGGTGTATGGGATTCCCCTGTGCGATTGGTTGCTGGTGTATGGGATTCCCCTGCGCGATTGGTTGCTGGTGTGTGGGATTCCCCCTGTGCGATTGGTTGCTGGTGTGTGGGATTCCCCTGTGCGATTGGTTGCTGGTGTGTGGGATTCCCCTGTGCGATTGGTTGCTGGTGTATGGGATTCCCACTGTGCGATTGGTTACTGGTGTATGGGATTCCCCTGCACGATTGGTTGCTGGTGTATGGGATTCCCATGTGCGATTGGCTGCTGGTGTATGGGATTCCCCTGTGCGATTTCCCCTGAGCGATTGGTTACTGGTGCATGGTATCCGTGTGGTTGCTAAGCCCTGTATGTTGTTTTGTAGGAGGCGATGGAGTGCACGGGGACCTTTAAACAGCAGAAGCTCCGTCTGGTTCAGGATGGTTTCTCTCCCCTGCGCGTCCGGGAGCCGCTCTATGTCCTGG
Organism: Spea multiplicata; assembly: GCA_009364415.1. Lineage (NCBI taxonomy): Eukaryota > Metazoa > Chordata > Amphibia > Anura > Pelobatidae > Spea > Spea multiplicata. Next base: position 48,853 of record VKOC01016379.1, read on the forward strand.
ACGAGAGCCGTCGTTGTTACCGGCCCCTCACAGAGGATCTGTACCATCGGATCATGGACTCGGAGTTCAGGGTTTAGCGGGAGGCAGTAGTGGGGGTAACCATTCCAGCCGTTTCTAATGTTTACGTCACGGAAAAGCCTGGGAATCTTTTTGTAAATGTAGCTTTTGATAAAAATTGAACTCGCAGGAAATGGGACACAACGTTTTTGTAGACTTTTGTATTTTATGGCATTGGATTTTCTTCTGTTTTTCTTCGCATTATTTTATATTTTACTATAAAATGTTAACAAAATCCGTCATGAAAGCGGAATCGATTGATGACTTTTTCATTTTATTTACACAGTTTGGTGTATGGGGAGGGTATTTATTGCCCTTTCAAGCAGCTTTATGGGCTAGGAATGGGTGGTCAGGGGGGCGATGGGTGGGTGTATTTTTCCTAGAGCTCTCTTTTGGTTGAGAAACTACAATTCCCATGCTGCACTGCTTTGGGGCAACGTATACAGGAATAATCATTTGGTGGAAATGTTTTTGCCCTTCCAGGGTTCCATTATTGATCCATTATATATATATATATATATATATATATATATAATTATACCCCCGTAGAGCCCTCATAATACAGACCCCGTGGACAGAATCCAGAGGAACTCAGTGAATAGGAGAGAAGAACGGTGAGGGACAAAGAGCTCAGAGAGCGAATTGGAGGGAAGTACATTGAGGGAGCAGCAGGGACTTCTTGTCTATTTTGTTACAGACATCCCTTCATTCCATCGAGAGCCGGACTGGGAAATAAAGCCAGCCCTGGAAATAATTGAATACCGGCCCCGTGTTCCATGGTGCCATATAGGGCGCACTGCACATGGCCCGTTCTGGCCCTAATATTTTGTGTTCAGAAAAGGGGCAAACCCTGCATTTAAATGTGTATTTAACAAACATATTAGTCATAAATTAGACACACATGAAAACACATGATCTCTAATATCACGCCGTGACATCATGTAATGCGTCGGGAAGAACTGAGTATATACCCGAGAGATAAACTTCATATAATGTGAAAAAGCACTTCAAGTATTAAAATAGCCAATTTCTAATGTAAATAAATTGCTTTCACGGTGTTTGTTGTATGTATGTGTAAGTATATAAAGTTATAGTTACTGTGTGTATATATATATATATATATATATATTGTGGCAAGGTAACTGAGTCTGTGTACATCAGTAGCAGGTTAGAACGCTCATTATTCCCAGCATGAGGGGGTTAATTACTGGGAGGTCGGCAGGTGGAGCTAATTTACCTGCACTCAGGTGTTTAAAGGGCGGTCGTTACAGGCATTAGTTGTCTGAGAACAGAGAGAGAGGCAGTTAAGCCAGAGGCCCTCAGATTTTATAAAGGTACGGTCCAGAGATACTGTGTTGTGCTGTTACTATTACTTTTATGACTGGGACTGGATTAGCTGGCCGGTTAGTTAATGAGGTAAAGAACCTTGTATAGTTAGTCTCCAAGATGGAGTAGGATTTGTTTTGTTTTGGTTTATTTATATATCCCTGTGAAGTGCAACACTGTAGACCTTACAGCAAGCTGCAATAAACTACATTGTGCTTTTATTCCGCTGGTGTCTGGAGTTTATTGTTTTGATCGGGCCATCCTGCCACAAGCGGTGTCAGAAGTGGGATATATAAATAAACCAAAACAAAAACAAATCCTACTCCATCTTGGAGACTAACTATACAAGGTTCTTTACCTCACTAACTAACCGGCCAGCTAACCCAGTCCCAGTCATAAAAGTAATAGTAACCGCACAACACCGTATCTCTGGACCGGACCTTTATAAAGTCTGAGGGCCTCTGGCTTCACTGCCTCTCTCTCTGTTCTCAGACCACTAATGCCTGTAACGACCGCCTTTAAACACCTGAGTGCAGGTAAATTAGCTCCACCTGCCGACCTCCCAGTAATTAACCCCCTCATGCTGGGAATAATGAGCGTTCTAACCTGCTACTGATGTACACAGACTCAGTTACCTTGCCACAATATA